>VZSR01000193.1:2328471-2351136 GCA_013398615.1 Brachypodius melanocephalos
GGAAGCAATAGCCAAAGGGGATGCCAGTGAGGTGTGGCTTGCATTTAAATATCCAATATGTCAATGTAAGGGGAGTGTGTACGTATATAAAGTGCAGTTCGCATCCGACGGCGGGACACTGGATCCAGCGATGGGAGGCGCGGGCGGCGCGGGGCCGGGCCGGGGCCGGCAGCGCGGGGCCGGGCGGCCGCAGCCCGCGCTCTGAGCGGCCGCTCTGCCCGCGCCCCCGGGGCCGCTCCGCTCCGCGCCCATGGCCGAGGTGGGCGGCTTCCTGGGCGCGCTGGACCCCGACCTGCACGGCTTCTCCCCTGCGCTGGGCGCCGGGCTGCCCCTCGCCGACTCCCCCGGCTTCCTCAACGAGCGCCTGGGGCAGATCGAGGGGCGGCTGCAGCGGGGCTCCCCCACCGACTTCGCTCACCTCAAGGGCATCCTGCGGCGGCGGCAGCTCTACTGCCGCACCGGCTTCCACCTGGAGATCTTCCCCAACGGCACGGTGCAGGGCACCCGGCAGGACCACAGCCGCTTCGGTAAGGAGCCGGGGGGGTGCCCGGCCGGGCCGGGAGCAGGTGCCCCGCGCGCACAACTAATTACCCCGCTAATATAAATCATCCCGGGATGGATATAATTGGCCTCCTAAACAAATGCGCTCACTCCCCAGCAATGCGGGAGTTTTTATTTCCAATTTCCTACTCTCCCGGCGCTTAGCCTTTCTGCAGGTGCACTAAAACGTGCCTTCGCAAGGGGGAAAAAAAGAAAAAGTTAAAAGAAAAATTAAATAAATAAATAAAAGAGGACGGTGACCAGCTTTAGCTGTGCCTCTGAAGTTAGTGGTGAGAGAGGCAAAACAGAGACGTTCCTCGTTGGAATTTCTTGGAAATTCCTAGGTTGGAAAAAGAAATTCCTCACTTTTTTTAGTCGTTTCTTTTTTTTCTTTTTTTTCTTTTAACTCCTCCTTTCTGGCGTCTGCAGATATTTGTGAGCTGCTTTCTTTTACATGCGTGACTTTGATTAGAAGAGCGTCTCCCCAAAGCGGGTAGGGATCTGTTGGCTGGAGGGGTGTCAGGAGCTGAGTTTGAGAAGGTTGTTGGAAAGGAGAGGGGGGAGCTGAAGAGGGAAAAACACTTAGGGGACCTCGGAAAGAAAGAAGATGGAACAATAGGCAGAGCACCATGGATTTACCTTACTGCCCAGGATACAGCTGGAAGACTGCAGTGCCTGTATCAGTGGCATACAAGAGCAGTGACTTCTAATGACACTATATGTAATCTTCAAAAAATGCATCCCAAGCCACAGGCAAAAGAGGACGGTCAGTTTGAGCACAGTAAGAGAAATTGCCGCTACTCCAGCATCTAGTGCAGGTGTCTGTATAAGCTATCAACAAGTCCCATGCCAGTGATCTCAGCTATGTTGTCAACAGGTTGCAAGATGTGCTCACAAGACTTTTTATAGTTTTCAAGTGATTTAACTCCTCGGTGAAAGGAATTCTTTTTTTTGCCTTTACTTGTTTGCAGCCAGTCAGCTCTGATACTCTGGGAAGTGCTGCTGCTGCTATTGTTGGAGGTGTAAGGCAGGTTTTTGGAACAATTGGGGAAGCTTATCTTTCCATAAACACCAGGTGTGTGCGTGGCGTGTCGCTGCCTAAATCAACAAGAAAGTCATAACCTGCGGGTCAGAGTCAGGTATTAATGTGCTCATGGTGCAAGCGTTCTTTAATTACCTCCTGAAAACACCCATCTTTTAACCTTTGATGCTGCAATATGCAATGGGTTTCCATGTTCAAAGCGTTGAAAGCAAACCCATCGCATCTGGCTGGTTTTAGTTCAAGCTGCCACGTAGTGTTTCTAGTCTATTGCTTCTTTTTCCTTACCTTTGTAGAACTAAACGCCAGTTGCAAATGGCAGCAGGTCCACTTTTTGTCTCAGGTCCACTTTTTATAAGGATTGAGTCAAACAAGTATATTTTCAAACTTGGAAAAAACATGTTAGACATGCTAAAACTTTTCATGGATTTTGCACACTGAGGCTTAAGTCATACAGTGCTTTCAATAAATCGAAACATTGACATTCCCTAAGTGTTTTAGCAGTCCACATCCAGCTCCGTAAACTAGACCAGACTCCAGATATTGTAGTTTTCTGCTTCAGAGTTTTCCCAGAGGCAGTGTAAAATAAATAGTTATTTGTTGTAATTGCGAGACAAAGCCCCAAAGGATTAGACTGGAATCCTTGCATTCAGATCAAGTTGGACTAAGCCTTGCTTCAGCAGAGACTCAAAGCAATAATGTATTGGCACACAGTATTCACCATCTGCGTTCAGTAGCCATGAATATTTAAATTCCAATGTTACTGGTATGGTTTGTATTAGGATGTCATGTATCAATGCATTCCTAAATTTTGCATGCAACAGTCAGAAAGGAGTAACTTATAACAGGAATAGGCAGCTTGAGTGATTCTGGGGACTCCAAAGCTGTGGTAAGGGATGCAGAGGTAGATGAAGGGTTCAGGGAAGCACTTTAAAGCTGCCTTAACTCTTGAGGCATCTGGAGAAATGCTTAGAAGTCCACAATCAAGCCCATGTGGCTGGAAGGTGCTCGCTGGTACCACAAGCAGATAATTAAGGTGCTCCATGGATGACTGTGGTGCCATAGCCCAGGCACATGCCCAGCTGTCATCTGGGTAGAACCAGATTTGGCATCCCTGTCTCTTAATTTGGAAGGGATTCAGGAACAGACAGGCAGTATCTGCACCCTCCCATACGCAGCCATCCCAAAAGCTACCAGATGTGCAAGACATCCACATCTTCCAGGGAGAAAAATAGCCAAAGCCCTGCTGATGCAGAACAGAGTCCCAAGGTCCCAACAGTGAGGGTTAAAAGGAGAGATTCTTTTGTACCACAGCATTTGGGGGTGTGACTGTAGGACACAGGGGAGGTACTGGCATCATCCACCCACACTGCCTGAGCAATTGCAGGAACTACTGCCGCTCATCTGTCAAGGACTGGAGCCTTCCTAAATCACACCTGTCTTCTGGAATGTGATATTTTATACTTGTAAAAACACAGATTCTTACAAAAACAGTGGAGCGCAGCTTATTTTTCCTACAGGAGCTTTAATGCAAAATGTGGAAAAGCCCTCTAAATTTGCTGGAAGAAATCTCAGTCTCGCACTACAGAAGTGCCCAGATTCACTCTCTGAACTGGCAGCCCTGGCAAAGTCATCCCCAAAAGAATACAGGGTTTTCCAAAGTGTATCTCTCTCTGCATCTGCTCAGAACCTTCCTCTACAAAGAAATTAAGGACAATCAAAATCTGGAGGGGGTTTGGACTGACATTAGCACCCCTAACACAATCCTTCTCAGAATGAAACAGAAATTTTCCAGGAAAATCCCTGCCAGGAGGAAATGCCCTTTTCTGCCTCACATCTCTTTTACAGCAGCATTAAATAAACAAACCCTTGCTATTCACTGCAGTGGAGGAAAGAAAGAAGCCTTGCAGATGAATAAAAGCAGAAAACTAAGCTCTTCTGGGGTACAAACCTGCTCATGGATCTGTTACACAAACTCCTAGAGAAGCTGCTGAGACTTCCAGAGAAAGTTTGGCTGTAATTTTGACATTCAACCCATAGCGCACCTGTTGCTGAACAGTTGTCGAGGTTTTTAGCCGAAGCTTTAGGTTTGTAGCCATTAATACAACATCTGATGTTTCTGTACCTCGGCTCCTGAATACAGTCATGTAAGAAGAGACAGGTGCAGGGGACCGAATTGTTCTTTGAGGGATGGTTTAGAGTAAGGCGAGAGTGTGTGGGTCCAACCATGGCAAAGCTCCGGAGATTATCCAGTGCTTTGGTGGTAAACGAATCCGGTCAGAGTCTTAATCAAATCTCTCCAAGTCTTATCTGGAAAGACTCAAGGAACAAAGAGAAGGAATAATCAAAGTGAGGAGAAAAAAGAGGCAAGTCCTGGTGGAAAGAAAAAAAAAAAAAAAGAAAGCAAAAGAAAAAACAAAAGCATGTTCTACTGCAAAAACACACCGCTACAATTGGAAAGAGAATTCCTGAGCTTGCCCCAATGGCCACTCCCTGTGCTGCTGGAGATCAGATGTACGAAGCTGCAATTTTGTCTAGAATTGGAGTGAGTTAAGGACAGGATGGATATCCGCCCACATATTTTCAGCCTTCACTCTGTCTCCTGACTTTTGTGAGTTCAAGTTACGTTCTTAATGCTCTTTCAACACAGTCATCCTCCATGCATGTCTCCAAGTGCCACTCAGAGATTAGAAAAGGGGAATACTACAAGGGATGTTTTCAGAAGAGATTGTCATGGGTACACCTTGGAAGAAATTTCATTTGCAAAACCCGTATCTACCCAACCTGCATCAGCTGAGAGATGTCTGATTCCTGCTGAGAGAGGGAAGACACTGATGCTGCTCCTGGCTTGGTTCTTCCCAGGTCTTTGGAGACCTGGATTCATGTGCCTCATACAGAGCATGCGTGTGGGCATGGTCAAGAAAAGATCTGGATTCCTCTGCCTTAGACATCCCTCAGTTTCTCAACAGAACCAGCAATATTTTCCTGCTTCCCGAAAGTGACAGGAGGCAAAAATAGTGCTGATGCTGAGGACTGTGTCTATACCTACAGGAAGGTCCATCTACCATTCTCAAGTTACCTGATATGTTACACTTGAATATTCCCTCTTCTCCAGCTTGGGAAAGACTCCCCCATTCCCGGGTTTATCTCTACTCCTGCTTTAGTTTTTACACTCCCTATAGTTGTCCATTTTCCCTCACTCCCTTCTTTTCAAAGAGTGGCTGTGGTAATTTCTGGTCTGTGGATGGGAAAAAGCACTCAGAAGTGTGGTAACTCCCTCATGTCAGAACGGGTGGGTAGTGAAGGGAGGAAACTATCCCTCATCCTGCACCTCTCTCCTCCCTGTTTGGGATTCTTTTCAGCTAAGAAACCACAACAATTACCGAGAAGAGCAGAAGCAGGGTCTCTGCCTGTCTGGCTTTAAAAGGCTGCCTTCCCTGCCTGTGCTGCTTGTTCCAGATATTTCTGCAGGCAGGATGTGTCTCTGGGCCAGGGTGTGTAGCTGGGCATATTTCAGCCTGTAAAATGCCTGTTCTGGTCCATAAAGTCTGTTTTGTGGTGTTTGCTTCCCTGTTTGTCTCCAGGCCTTGCTGCTCCCAAGTTCCATATTTCATGTCCCTTAGCACCCACTGTTTTCAGGGAGGGCTGGATTAGATGCACAAGCCCCAGAGCAGGCAGGGGAAAAGGAGGACAGAAGATCTGATGGAAGGTAGGAATTCCTGCAGCCAGCTTAGCTGCCAGCACCTGGTGATGAGTCTGTGCTGCACAGAAGGGGGTCAGGGGTGTCCATCCCCGTTTGGGCTGCCCTATATTTAGGCAGTGCTACGATGTCATCTGAGAGTTGTCACATCCATGCCTCAGGCTGTGGGGTGACCCAGAGCTGTGGCTGCCACTGAAGTCAGCTGGCTCAGGTGGCAGCTTATCACGCGGTGGCTTTAAACCAAGGCAATACTTTCAGAGGAGCTCTGGGAGGTAACCTGATCAGAACATCAATTGCCCAGGGCTGCAGCAATATTAGGGAGCTATATCAGGAGAGCTGGAGCCACGCTAAAGGTTACAGCAACTTTCCCCTCCAGTCAATGGAGGCATGCAGTCATCAGATGAGATGAGGAAAAGCCTCTTCCTTGTGCCTCCCAGCTAATTAATCCTGCACTGGACACTGGCAAAACTGTCTGTAACCTCTACATAGGTAGTGTGTGAAATCCATAATAGCACAGTCCCACTGCTGCCTTCAGGAAGTCTTCCTGGGAAGTCTGAATGGCCCTGTCACTTGTGGTGTTGGGTAGGGGCCGTTTGTTTTTAAGTGTTTGACCGAAGGTTCTCCTGTTACAAGTCTTTCCCCCACTGAAACAGCTGTGGCTGTGGGGGTGCAGCAGCCAGACCCTGCTATTTCTTTCCAGAAGAAATGAGGCTGCCCCTCATCATAGCAGGCTGCAGCCCATGGGTGAAACAGTTGCTCTTGCAGGGCTGGGGATGGCTTGGGACAGATGCTGCTGGACTGGGAAGAGGCTGGCAGGAGGCTGGGACAGGCAGCAGGACATAGGAGGCAGGACAGGGTTCTGGCAGTAACAGTGGCAGGGGGTGATGGACAAAGGACTGGCAGTGCCATGGCTCCACAGGCTGCAGAGGAAGATGCATTTTCAGCTGTGTGCTTTGAAGCTGGAATTTTTCTTTATGGCTTGTATATATATTGTGGGTTGGTATGTATCCCATTGGAGTGCCAGGATGAAGATGGTCCTCACAGACATCTCTTCTAGTTCTTTTCACTTCCTTTTACTGAACCCATGACTTTCAAACCTATGGGTTTAAATCATCTTACTCTAGAAGACAAAATCACGCTCCTTTTGGGGAAGAATAAAACCCAGCATGGTAACAGCCTTCTGACATTGCTAGTGGCCAGGCACAAGTTACTGCATCTGTCTTCTTGGTGATAATTACAAAAAAAATCCAAACTCAAACCAACAAAACCTTGCAAAGCTTTTCTCATTAGCAAAGATGATCCCTCTTGAGCAACTCAAATTCACAATGCTGGGGAGAAGCCCAGGCTGGAAATTAGAAGATTGCACGCAGATGGGACTATAGAGTTAAGAACCATATTGTTACTGGGAATGGGGGTTTGTTTTCGTTGCTGGAGCCTGGTGTTGTTTCTTTCCTCTGTATGATTTGCAGTTCTTTTCTTTTTTAGGGATTTTGGAGTTTATTAGCCTGGCAGTGGGGCTGGTGAGCATCCGTGGGGTGGACTCCGGACTCTACCTCGGCATGAATGAGAGAGGCGAGCTCTATGGGTCGGTAAGTTCAGGCTGGGCTGATTGCACCCTGTCCCTGCCAGCACTGCAGCCTGTGGCCTCAGCTGTGTCACAGGCTGCTCTGTCACAGGCCCCCCAAGTCCTTGGGGTGCCACTGATCTCCATCCTACCCTTGATGCCACTGCTGTTCTAACATAAATTATATATAGGAAATTTGAGGGAGAATTCACTCCTGCTGTGAGAGCCCACAGTGGTGCTCAGCCCCCAGACATTGTACTGAGGTTTTGCCTTTCAGAAATGGTCTGGTGATGGCCAAGTAAAGGCAGGGGAACTTCTAGCATAAAGCCAGGAACTGTTTATGTGTTTTCACAGCCTGAGTAACACATCAGTTGTATCCTCCTTGTGGTCAGATCTGCACCCATCTGCAGGTCATAGCTTTATATTATGGCTCTTTGACCAACAGAAGCTGAAATCATGGCCTGAGTGTTATTGTAAAATTCCCTGTAACTCCTTTTAGGAGTTTAAGTCTGCTGCTTGTGATTTCCTAGAAGTGCCCTTTTCAGGCTAAAATTCTCCATATTTTGACTGAAAACCCCAAGTGTAAACTTGTTAAGTGTTATGACTTACAGTCAAAATGCCAGGTCTTAACAGCTGGGCAGAGGTGCTTCCTACAGGTTAATTTAACGCAATTCCTAATTATTTAGCTCAATTAAGGGCGGATCACAGTAAAAATAAAATGAAATAAAATAAACCAGTTTTAAGCCAAAGCAAAAGACAGCACTTCCTCTCACCATCAGATAAGCCTCAGTGTACAAGTTAAAACTCATGTACTCTGCATACACAGAAGCTGTTAGAAAACCTTTGATTGGCGAACAGTTTAGCTCATTCTCCTTGTCCGACTTCCACCTGAAACTGCCACAGACCCTTCCACCATTTCAGACACAGCTGCTGATGTTTATATGAGATAGTTGCCCAGAGAAGCTGTGGCTGCCCCATCCCTGCAAGTGTCCAAGGCCAGACTGGATGGGGCTTGGAGCAATGTGGGATAGGGGAAGGTTTCTCTGCCCAGGGCAGGGATGAGTATTAAGGTCCCTTCCAACCCAAACCACTCTGTGATTCTCTGATCATCAAATACTGCATGTACCAATAATTGTTCTTTTCCCACCTCATTCCTGCAACAGCTTCTACCCTGCACAGCAGTTAAATGCAGAGACAGTGCATTAAAAATTAAAAATGTGCAAAACATACACAAAAAAACACCTCAGCAGGATTCCCTAAAACACAAAATCTCCTGAAGCACACTTCAGAAAGCAGGACTGGAGCAGCACCTCTCCTGTCAAACTCTAAGGCTGCTCAGCAGCTCCTGGAGTTGCAGCTTTCACTTGTGCCTGCTGGAGAACATGAGCCCATGTATCCCTCCCTCTTTGCCTTCAAACCCTGCAGCTCTGATTGTGAGTCGAGTTTCATGATGGGTTAATTAAATTCTATAGCCCATGTTCATGTTACAACACAGAAACTAAAATAAGGTAACATTTTACAGCACTGAATCTGGAAACAGAATTGACTTGAAGAAAGCTGTGGGAGCTGTCCCTGCCCATGGCAGGGGGCTGTAATGAGGTGATCTTTAAGGTTGTTTCCGACCCAAACCATTCTGGGTTCCTGTGCACCAGGCAGGACGCTGCAGGGACACACTCAAAAGGCTGCTCCAAATTGTGCTGGCGTCACGAGCCAGGTCCCCAAATAACCCTGGAGTTTTAAAATCTGGGACACGTGGGTTGTACAATGATGGCTTTTGGAACTCAAAAGCCACTACAGTATTCTTAATTAAAGGTCCATAAAACAGCGCCTGACAACAGCATTAGCATTACAATGGTATTTTGGGAGATCACAGTACAGCGATATTTTTAAATTTTCAGCAAGTTTATTATTTCCCTCTGTGCCAATTTTGCCTGATGCCTGTGTTGATGCAGCCAGAGCCAGCCATCCCCACAGCGACACGTGGAGTCCCCTCGGGACACAGAGCTTTTCCGCCTGTCCCTGTTGACCTCGTGCCAACATTTCTGTAAAGCTTCCCAAGGATTTCAGAAATGTCACTAATACTTAGGGCTGCAAAAGTCGTGGGCAGCACCTTGCCTGCTGCCTGTGTGGTGTCAGGTTCAGTGGGGACATCCCAGGGCTTGGAAAGGAATAAATCACACCCTGCAGAGTCACCCCATTTTCCACAAACATTTTCCACAAACACTGTACTCCAAACTGCCCAGTGCAGCACAGGGGAATGGGGGCAAAGCAACAGCCAGAGTTCAGCCAGTCATCAGGTTCCAACATATTCCAAGTAGATGGCATCTGAGAGGAGGAAAACCACCCAGCCTGTATTTATTGACAGATCTCTGAGTCTCAGATGGCCAAGGCTGTGGCCTAGGACTTTTGGAGGGCTCACAGTTCACCTCAGGCTTTATTTAATTAGCAGCAAAACATTGAAAACAGGTTCTGAGCACAGGTGAGCTCCTGGATTGTGTTACAAAACAATATCTACTGCAGGCAGTAGAATTTACTGAGCACTCGGTGTGCTGCAGAGAGGACACATTCCCTGCCCGGATAGTTTACAGTGGAGGGACAGTGGCTGTAATATTAGAGCTGTCTACATTTGCAGACTGCCCTTCAGCTGAAAGGGCTCCAGTCACCCTGGCAGTGCCTTTGTGGGATGGGATGGGATGGGATGGGATGGGATGGGATGGGATGGGATGGGATGGGATGGGATGGGATGGGATGGGATGGGATGGCTGGACCCTCTGTGACAGCACAGCAGGGCTGGCAAAGCCACCTGTGTCTTCATGGGGCAGAGGGACAGCCTTGCTCCCCACTGCAGCCAGGCACATCCCTGTAACTGGCACATGGAGATGGGAGGAAAGGGAAGGAGCACTGGGCACGAAGGAAAAGTCCGTCATCAAACAGCCACTGCAAAGTGCTCCCAGCTGTCAGGGCTGGATGGGAAGGTGGCTGTGGTGACGCTAGTGCCATTTGTCCCCCCCACACCAGCTAAACACCCTCACCACATCACCTATGACCATCCTGAATCTTCCCTGGGGTCTGACATGCCACGTCCCTCTGGGTCTTGGTCTTGTTACAGCCTCCCATCACAAATCTCTGGCACTCCAGGAGGTGAAACCCTGAGCAATGCTTTCATTCCCATCTCAGTGCATCCAGCTGTATGCCCTGAGCTTCCAAAGCAGTGCTTGCTCCTGTTTTCCTGTTTAGACCCTTCAGATGTGCTGCCTGCAGCTTCTCTCACCCAAAAGAGAGGATTTGGGGTGTGTGGTACCTTGGAGGGGGCTGCCGCAGGGGGACATGTCCCTGCCTGGTGGCACAACCACCCCAGCAAGCTCAAATGCACACCTGGCCAGGTTTGGAGCTTTGCTGTGTGCCTGGCAAATTTATTAATGGAGCACCTTTGCAAAATCCACACCCACTTTTGTTTCCTTTCTCCTCCAACTCCAGAGATCCTTGGGTCTTGACTTGTGCCCTTTTCCAGCTCTCACCCAGGGGAAGCATCCCCACAATCCTCACCCTCAGGGGAGCCAGGAGAAGGCGGCTGGGAAAACACTAGAGAAACAAAGTAAGGAAAGGGTGACAGTGTTTTCTCTTGTAAGTGTTTGACACGGTGTCTGTTTGTTCCCCCACTGCGCTGCCCATGGCAGAAGAAGCTCACCCGGGAGTGCGTTTTCCGCGAGCAGTTTGAGGAGAACTGGTACAACACGTACGCCTCGACGCTGTACAAGCATCCCGACTCCGAGCGCCAGTACTACGTGGCCCTCAACAAGGACGGCTCCCCCCGTGAGGGGTACAGGACTAAGAGACACCAGAAATTCACCCACTTCTTACCCCGGCCCGTGGACCCTGCCAAAATCCCTGCCATGTACAGAGACCTCTTCCACTACAGGTGATGGCTCCTGCAGTGGCAGTGTACATACTCGGGCTCCCAAGCTTTTTCCCAGAGCACCCTATTAATAGTCATTCCATCATTCCTGTAAGAGTAGATGACCTAGGGAAGCACTTACATTGAATTCAGACACTGCTGTTCCTCCTTGTTTCCAGTGTATATCAAACCTGGGTTATTTATGGGGCGGGGGTAGGGGAAGGGAGGGAACCCTACATTTAATCTTCCATTTTTGTTCACTTTCGTTACCTGGTTGCTACAAGAGAGGCTGAATATTCTATGTTAGGGTTGCTTAAAGGAACGAGCAGGTGAGCAAACCTGATCACTGGGGAAAAGAAAGCCCCAAAACAACCTAAAAATGAAGAGAAGAAAAGAAAACAAAGACCACAGAACTGCTGCAGATGCTGCTGCTGAGCTGGAATAGCTCCCTGCTAAGGAAAAGCCTTTGAGTGGTGCCCTGCTTAAGCAGCCTGGGAGTTTGCTATATGGATGATACTCCATGGACTGGTCCTGATTTGTGGGGTTCTTCCTGCTGTTGGGGTGGGAATGGGGTGAGGAACATTATTCAGATGTAAGCATGGATACTGTGCATAAGGACAAAACTATTTATAAAATGTATATGATATTTATTTTATATATTTATTTATTTCAAAATAATTTTATTTTTAATGAGAGATGCTATGACCGGATTTTCATCAGGAAGAATAAGGTCCTACTGAAACAGGAAAAAAAATGAGTTTTAAGAGCTTATCGGCAATAAAATTGTCTTTATATTGTAGATTTCTTGCTAGCCCTTTTTTTTTTGGCACTCTTCAACAACTACCCCAGTATTTCCCCAGCAATATGAACAATAAATCCACCTCTAAAAGGGCTTTGTGCTGTAAAGATGAATTATCTAAGCCCCAAACTCCTGCAGGAAGATGACATCAAATCACAGGTCTGGGAAGAACCAGCTCCATCTCCTTGGGGTGTGAGGCATCCCCATGGATTTACCTGCTCAGAACCAAGAGGACAAACATTTGGAGCATCTGCTGTGTTTTGGATGGACCCATCATTCCTGCAATAAAACCAGCACATCTTGCATGAGATTTACCTGCATCACCATGAAAAATCCCTGGAGAAATAGAAAGCAACAACAGCAATTCTAACCCCCCTCACTTTTAGGCAATTCCTGTGGATGAGGATCATCCCTGCAGGCAGTGCCTGGATGTTTGTGGCTGTGTGGCATTTTCCTCTGCAGAAGCTGCCTGGTCCCACAGTCCTGTCACCTTTCCTCTGCCTCCAGCTGGGCTCAGCAAACCTGATGACATTTGGCAGCCCTGAGCCAGCCCCATATTCCCAGCTGGTGCCCGACAGTGCCAGGGAGCTGCTCTCCTCCAGTCAGGCCAGGGACACTCTTGGGGGAGCTTTGGCTGTGCTTAAGTGACACTTGTCCCACATACCTGCCCTTGCTGCCCGCTTGGGATGTCACAGAGCTGCAGGGAAAGCTTGTAGCAATGGTGCCAGCTCATGTTCTGTCCCCTGCGATCAGCAGAGGGATTTCAGCATGTGGTGGGAGCAGGAGTGTGCTCAAAACAGAGGCGCAGGAACTTTGCAGCATGAGGAGAGGCCAACAGCAAACAGGGTTCTCTGGAGTGTGCAAAAACCTGAACAACTACAGCTGTGGTGGCTCTGGGTTTTTCTCATCACGACTGCTTTGTCCACAGTGTTGTTTCTCAACCTCCTCCTTGCAAAACAGTCATGGTAAAACCTCAGCTCCTTCATCTTCACCTGTGAACTCCCAGGACATTTTCACTGACCTAGAGATGATCCACATCAGCTTCTTCATGAGCTACATCCCCAATGGAGCAGCAGCCCTGGAGCCCAACTCTGCTCTCGATTGTTTCTCGCCCTTTCTGTCACCTTCTGTGTCCCTGCCACGTCCTTTTGCTGTCCCAGTGGGTCCAGCAGCCACCAGACGACAGGCTGGGGTTGGCAATGAGGAGATTACAGGAGCTTTACCTTCAATGATCCAGACATGAAGGAATTTAATCCCGTGTTTGAAATAAAAAGAGTTTATTTAGCTTCTTCCTCTGAGTCACTGCCGAAACATCTCATCCCCGGCTGCTCTGTCGGAAGCTCCAGCGCTCACGAGAAGCATCCTCAGGATCCGGGTTCAAAAAACTCATACTTGCAAAAAGCAGAATCCACAAAGAATTTACTGGAAACCTCTTGGTAAATGCAGGTGTCCTGTCCTGTGTGGGGAATTCATTAAATGAGGAATTCAGCACTGCTAAATCCCACCCAAATGGTTCTTTCACCATTTACTTTGAATTGGTTCTGGAATTTACTTTGGTTCTGGTTCAGTAAAGCAGCTGAAGATGTGAATGACCTGGGAACTGAACAGCAGCAGAGGGAACCACCACAGACAGGGGGTGCATTTGGAGTGGCACAGGAGTGGGCTGTGATGCACAGTGGGTTTGTGTGGACACTCTCACCTCTCCACTCCATCCTGTCCCCCTTGGTCCAGCTGTAACCTCACCTGAAGATGGCAACTGCTCCTTCAGCTTGGAGGTGTTACAGGAAAGTTTGAGAGGAAAATATGTTTGGGTTGCTTCAAGCTAACAGAATCTTCCAAGTCAGCAAAAGGAGACTGTTTGTTTGGGGTCTCAGCTCATGTAGATTCCATGGGATTCAAAGTCAAAACAGCCAACTGGAAAACTTCTCTCAAAGGGGAGGCAAAGGCTGGTGCAGGGGGTGGCTGTGATCCCCAAAAACCCCACTGTGCCCCTGACCCCAGAGCTGTTCTACACACAAGACTGTGGGTCTGGAAACAGCACAGCAAACGGGACAAAAGGCATCTCTTCAACCCTTCTCCTGCCCGAGACGGGAGGGCCTGTTCTGTGGGAAACATTATCCTGGGACAGCTGTGCAGAGCAGGAGGGAGGTGGAAAGTGCTGGAGTCTCACTGTGGAGGGTGCAGAAACAGGGGAGCTGCCTGGGAGAGGCCAACGTGGAGCCAAGCCCAGCAGTGCCTTTCTCCCTGCCTTTGGCTCTTGATCCAGGGCACAGGGATGGATTGGATGGACACTGATGTACAGTGGCAACATCTGCACACCCTCAGGGACATCCCCATGGAGACCCTGCTGCCTGTGGGGTGTTCTTCTGGGTGGAATGTGTGGCTTGGGGTGCCTTTCTCCAAGGGGGAAAAGGAGAGGAGGCCCCAAAGACTCACCTCCTGTGGAGAGAGCGATGGAGAGCCCAAAACAGCAGAGGGAATCCAGAAACTCAGAATAAATCCAGAAAATCCAGAAACTGCTGGAAGGCAGTGAAGGTGTCCTGGAGTTGCCCCATCTGGCTGGACATCCAGAGAGATGTGCTGCCACTGCCAGACTGTGACTGAGATGTTCCTGGAAGGGCACCCAGGGATGGAGCATTCCTGAAGAATGATGTGGAGACAAAGACACCTGCAGCCCTTGGGATAGCGCTGGTTATCGCTTTTTCCAAAGCAACTGCCCAGAGCTGCTGAATCCTCATCATGGGGAACACCAAGGGTGTCACCTCCTACCTGTGCTGGGTTTGAGCAGGAGCCCTGGGAAGTGAATTCCAGGGCCAGGGCACACGTCCTCTGCTGCTGCTGCTCGTGGGCATGGGCAAGAGCCCAGGGAAATGAGTAACAACTGCACAAGTGAATTCCCAAAGCAGCTGTTGTGGCTGGACTGGGCTTTGAGCAGTGCCTCAGGTATCAGTTACTGTCTCACTCTCAAGCAGTTTCTGTGCACACCAGAGGCCAGGGTGGTGTTTGAGATCAGACCTGGGAAATGGCTGAACACAGAGCCAAGGGATGACCCCACCTTCCCTGAGCCCCTGCCCTTCTCCAGGGCAGTGTCCCCACTCAGGCCACAGCCCCTTCCCAATGCTCTCCTTCAGTAACCTCCAAGCCAGCTCCTCCCTGGGGAAAGCAGGAACAGGAGCTGTGGCTCATCCCACTCATCCCAGCCACACACAGCAGGGCAGGAGCTTCTCCAGACCCTTCAGAGCAGCACAGCTTTCCCAGAGGCACGTTTGGAATTCTGCTGGTGCTCTATCCCAGGCCTCATCCCCAGGGTGGGTTCCACAGCACAGAGGGTGCACAGGGGGTTATTTGGCACCTGAGCAGGTCTGAGGAGTTCAGACACCACGTGATTACTGCTGCTGGTGCTGCAACTCCAGCATTTTTCCAGACTCCTCCAGCTGGGAACATTTAGGACATTTGGCTTTCCATAAACATTGAAAACCTATCCAACTTCAAGACTATTTTTTGCTTGAACTGATGAATTTCGTTTTATTTACTGTGTGCAGAGTGGTTTTGCTCTTAAGATAAAGGCAAAAGCTGCTCAGGCTGGGCACAGCTGACACAGCAGCAGGGCTGGTCAGTGTTGGGCCACCTCAGCTCAACATTCTGGACGTGGGACTCATCCCAGGACACTTCCCAGCCCAACACAGCCACATCCAGCCTGAGCTCCCCCTGCCCTCCATCAGTGCTCAGCCAAGTTAAAAGTCACAGGGATATTTAAAATCAAATTAAAACCATTTAAACCCACAGGGCCCCTTGGAGCACAACTCCAAGATTTTTACCTCAGACACCATTTCCACCTCCCTGAGCTTTACCAAGAACAAGCAGTGCCAGGGAATGAGCAGAGGGCACCTTCAAACAGTTATTACACTTTTCTTTGCATAGGAAAGGGGGTGTTTTGCCCAACAGGTGGGATTTAATAACTAAGGAAGGGAGAAGTACAACCATAAGGTTAAAATACAGCAGCACCTTACTCTGATTTGACTAAATAGAACTTCACCTCACTTTTAACCACCTCACTGCTGGACAACTCATTCCATTTTTAACAGACAGACTGGCAGAAGCTGCTGTTCATAAAAGGAATTTGAAAATCTGGACCACAGCTGCTTTCCTTAAATGAAATCAATGGCTACGTCCACTGAAGTCATTGTAGAGAGCAGTAAGAGCTCCAGCTCACAGCACAGTTCTCCAAAGACACATTCCCAGGCTGAACCCCTGGAAACTGAACCCAGGACTGTGAATGTAGCACAAGGCACATTAATGTATTTTGGTCACTTTATTAAATGAGATATTAAATAGTTTAAGTTTCAACTACTAAAACAGCACTTTGAATGGTGAAAACACAGATAGTATATCGTCATACTTGAATGCTTCTTCTCTTTTAAAAACACATTTCCAGTCCTTATATATATTACAAAACAGCCTTATAGGAAGAGGGGACACCTTTTCTATAGTACTTAAGATATTTAATACAGAACTGAAAAGCCATCTAATAGAAACAAAGGCAAGTCTTCACAGCTGTATGATTTCAGCAGCCAAAGCTGGTTGATGGACTGAAACATTACTATACAACTGGGACAAAACATATACAATATCACGATACTAAGCAAAAACGCTTTACATCCAAAGGAATAAACAGGTTACAAAATGTGGATAATTTAGCAGGCAAAACTGTATTACAAGCAACATTTTTATTTGTCATCTTAAGCCATTTTTATCTAGTTGAAACATCTAAAACAAATATAAAAAAATGAGCCTTTTATTATCTTATTGATGTATGTTCTGTCTTTAAGTACTGGTTAAAGCCTGATGTTATACTCAAAGCACATTGTTATGCAGCTAAAATGTCGAGTGAGAAACATAAGCAAAGTGGTCCAGGTTTTACTCCAATGCTTATCTTGGATTCCTTCTTGTGCATTAGTCTTCTGTTATTCATAGGTTTGTCCAGGATGAAATAAAATGTGCCTTTCAATGTTGCCTAAAACTTCCACATTTAAGTCTTTGAGTTACTGTAAAACTCCACTTAACATGTCCAGGTTTGGTAGAACGTACTTCTCTTATTCACAACACGTAGGAATATCAGTGAGAGTTGCTCAGAGTACATTTGCCTTCAAATGTTTATCTCAACATCTCACTTTTGTCTCTTCTAGTGCCAAGAGGTCTCTCTTTGCTCCCTCCCCCAGATGAGAGTTAATTGCAGAGCTGGCAGAACACTAGAACACACTGAGGGTCTTTTGTGGTATCTTGTCATCAAAGAATCCAAGACAGCAACTTGTCAGCTGGGTTTGCAGCAGCCCAGCCAAGCTCTGTCCTCATCACAAACCAAGTGTCAGTCACACCGAAACACCATGAACATCTGCATGTTTAGATGCAAAACTTGTCCATTCAGGGCAAGAACTCAAACTCCTGTAAGAAACTTCCCAGAAACCAAAATGATTTTAGTTTGTGCCAGCATCAGAAGAGTCCAGCACAATCTGGAGCCACCACCTCCATCCGTCTCCAGAGCCCTGTGTTGTCCAACACACCATGGCCTCCATGTTCCTGCCACTTACTTGTGCCCCCAGATTATCAATGGGGTTTTTGTAGGGGTAAGAATCAACCAAACTCTATGCAAAGGAAAGCCCTATTTGTATTCAGTAAGAACTTCACAAGCACAACAAGTGTGGGCAGAGTGATAATGGTATAGAATAAACCCAAAATTTACCTCTGACCTACACTGAAAAAAATCCAAAACAGAAAAAAAAACCAAAATCAAGTTCTTTGTGTCCTAACCCAACTTCACACAACTGAAGGGATGGGGAGGAGTGCATAACCACATCTCTGTCAGTAAAGACATTTCACACTTCTGGCAGCTCTAGAAGTTGCTACAGCACTTTCTCTGTGTCCATTTTCAATCAGCAATGGTTGTGCCACCTTAAAGAGGGTTCTCTGACAGGTTCTTTGACCCCGGCCACCATCAGCATTTCCCCCAAAAGACAGGAAGGAATTGAATTGTGTTGGCCCGTCCCCCATTGCCGGCAATGGGAGGAGACAGTAGCACCAGCATGAAGGAGTTACCAGAAATGTGCTTTGTGCTGGACTCCACAGCGAGGGATGGGCGTGTGAAGGAAAAGCATCTCCCACTCCCACATCATCAGCTGTTATTCCATCACAGACAACTGAAAATAACAAATGGCAGCAGACTGGGGAAGGCCCAGTCGTGTTTAAGGCTGGATGCACAGTTCCCTGTGCCTCAGAAGGTTCAGAGCAGTAGTAGTTACGAATATTGCACTCAGTTCTGTGTCAGAGAGTATTTTCAACTCCTGTTTCGTTCAGCACAGATGACCCATGAAGGAAACTAGACTATTTCTGTTACAATGTTCCCAACTAATAGAAAGAAATGGGTTAGCAGAAAAGTATTCCATAATTTGAGGAATCAACTCTAATCAAGAACTCAGCTGTTTACAATTCACATATGTCAGACTGAACATACAGACCTGCAGTCCTTCCTAAGCTTCCCAAAGCTTTGCAGCCACGAAAAGCAAGCGGAGGAGTTTAGACAGGAAACCTGCGGAGATGCTACTGTAACGGGAGGACTTGTTTTCACTGAAAACAACTTGTTATCTCCTGTACTCAACAGATGTAAGAAGATTCTAGGCAACATCACTGACATCAGGGAAAACACTGTGTCCTAGTTAAACAAAGCTGAAACACTAATATGGAACATGGTATTTAAGGGGAGCAACCAAACTATTCTTTTTAATTTATTTTTTTTTTACAGTTGAGTTCTGTTAGGCCATTGATTCCTAAAAAAATAAAAGTTCTTTCTCTGATTTTAACAATCCTTTAGGCTTTTAGTGCAAAATCACATTGATTTCCCTTGGGAAGGCCCTGGATTTTTGCCTCTCATTGGGGGTGGTGCTCGTTGGAGGGGCGGTGGCTGCATCCCACCAGACACTGACTGATACATTCCTCTCACATCTATGGCTGGGTAGTTCGAAGGATTCATGATTAAATTTGGAGGCTTTGGCATCATGAGGTGACCCATGGCTGCTTGCTGGTAGGACATCTGCTGCTGCTGCTGCTGGTTGTACTGGTGCTGGAGCCGCCTGTTCATCAGGATCCTCTGGACACAACCGATTAACTGTGGAGGGAAAGCAGAGCTGGCTGAGTGCACCACCCGTCCCCCTGCTCCCAGGATCAGGTTCAGAGCTGAAATCAATTTGTTAGGGACAGCATGGCTGGGGGAAAAAGCCCCATTGTTATCACCATCCCTAATGTGATGGCATTCAGCAGCCCATTACTGCAGAAACCATTTAGGAACAGCGTTTAGGGCTCAGTTCTCAGGAAGACTTGGCTATTGTGTTGCAGGCAGCATTTAGGTGAGTTGCCATGGCAACATGTACTCTACTGTGAAATTATTCCCAGGTATAAGTTACATCATCATCTGTCAGGTACCATTCATCTCCCCTTTGAAAGTCCCGCCTATGGACTGTCAGTGTTTGTTTGTCTGAGAGAAAAACTCTTCCCCCTGACATCATCTGGGCAACTTTCAGATTCTGCAAAGTAATTTTAAGCTAAAACAACATTACCAACACTTTCTAAGATGTGTTTCTAAGTGGCTGGCTGAGCTCTGGGAATCAGATTTCTCTTTACGCCTCGTGACCTCGCAGCAAAGCACTTCAGCTCAAAAACCTGGCGAGTGCCTTTTTTATGAACTTCTCCCATGTCTCCCTCACTGAGGCCAAGCAATGAACTCCAGCACACTGCTGACCATTCTGTGAGGCATATTTATGTGCCTAAACATACACTTGCAGCCCAGGAATGAACACACACAGGGTCCTCATCCAAACACTGACAGCAGATAAATAAATGTCAGGTATTTTACCATCTGCTGCTTCCCGAGGACATCGTTGTAAATGGCTTCTCGGCGCTTCACGTCCAGCTCCTGGCTCGCCTGCCTGTTCAGGGCCAGGGCCTGCACCTGGCTCTCGGTCAGGGTTAAGTTTTCTTTCCACTGAAAAGCAAAAAAACCCAAAACCTTCTTGGCACTGGTCCTTTGAACAAAAGCCTGACAGTAACTGAGCCCTGTGTCATGTTCGCAGCTGCACCAAGAGTTAAACCAGCCCAGCTTCCAGTCAGTGCAAAACTGCTCCACCAGAACCAGGATTTATTTATTAGTTCTTCTAACTGGCAATTAACAGTCCACAAAATACAATAACTATTTGCCTGTAATTGCTGTTCTGATTTCTAGAAAAAACAGCATTTTCAGGGAATAGCAAATACTTACGGATCTAAACTGCCACTCCTGTAAGGCTCTGTGCCAGCTAAATGCCACCAAGGGTTACTGCAGGGATAAAGGTCACTACCAGCTGGAAATGATGCTCATTAATAATGCAATTCATTAGCTGGATGACCATTTGCAGTAGCAATATCTTTGTTTGATAAGGTTTAATGTTTTCCACTCGCAATCCAAGCCCTGGGTTATCCACTGCACTCACTATGGCTGAAATGATGTCTTCAAGGGGCTGGATTCTTGCTGCAGCCACACTGTTGGTTGCTTCCACCACCTTCTCTCTTCCTTGATTAATGAGGTCCTGAGAAAACACCACAACATCAGGTATAAAGCACAGAAACAACAAACACATTTCTTCCCCAACCTTCTTAATCTTTCTCTTGTACATACCTAGACTTCCATTACCTTTCTGCTCTCAATTTGCACAATGAGTCTAAGCTGCCACCCATCTGAATTTCAGCACAGAGCAGTGGAACAACATGTATAAACCTGGCAATTTGTAGACAGCATTTGTAAAAACCTAGTTTTGTATCCACAGGTTTTCAGACCAGCATGAGAATGCTAAAAACCCAGGTAAATTTCCTACCATACAGACTTGGAGATGTTACAGTTTCTAAAGTGGTAATTAAAGTCTGCAAAGAATGCAGGTGATGCTCCAGAATCCTGACAATCTGCCCAGGTATGGGTTTATATACATGCAAGTTAAACTCCAATAAAGGTACAGGCAAAAATCCCCCCCCAAACCTCCAAACTATTAAAAATATAAAGATATTTCAGACTGACATTATCCACAATTTGTGTCAGAAAACCCCTGCAGCAACACAGGCATGTTGTGCTCCTTACCTCCAGCTGTTGGTTACTCATTGCTGACAGAGCACCCAGATTGTAAGGAATATATGTCTGGGAGCTGAAATTGGTGGGCATGGCGGTGGTCCCTGTTGGCATGTTGAAACGCATGGTGATGCCCTGAAAAACACCAAGTGCACCTGTCACTACCTCTGAAAACTCTGGAATAACCACACAGCCAAAGCAGGCCCTAGAGAGAACCACAGGCCCTGAACATTGATCATGGAGGCTTCCAAAACTCAGCTCAGAACCCTGTTTCAGTCACAGAGGAAGCCAAGTTGCAGTTTTGAACTCTGAGTTTAGCTTGTCAAGATTTGATACATGAATCACCAGGGCTTATTAGTACAGCTTAAGTCGGTAAAGATAAATCTTTTATATTGAAAACCCCCTACTTAATGTTGAGTTTGACCAGCTTGTAATGAAATTCTGAAGAAGTAAAATAGTAACAGACATATTATGGCATAAACCAATTAAACAGCTTTACCTTCTTTTCTGCTTCATATTCTGCCCAGGCTGCCTTCCTCTCTTCTTCAGTGAGTTCCTCCTCTTCCTTATGGTCCAGGAGTGAATCATGTTCGTGGTACCCAACTATGTACTCCTTGTTGATCTGGAGCAGCTCTGCCAGGATCGTGTCCTGTTCACAGGAGACAAAGGAGGAGTCAGTCAGCAGCTCTGCCCTCTTTGCTCCCCGTGTCTCCCCTCCTGCTCCCTCCCCATTCCACACACAGCAGCTCCCTGCACTCCACAGCACAATAAAACTTGAAAATCATTTAAAAGTCCAATTTTCCTCAGAGGGGGAGCAATGGTTTAACAATGTGTTGCAAAGATGATAGTCCAGTCACTTAATAAACCACAGGAATGCACGCAGATTCCGTAACAATAAATGCACCTAAAAAGAATGGAATGTGCTCAGTGGCTTTTCCTTTCCCTAGGCTGGACAAGAGACAGGACTCACAAATAAATCTGCATTTATTATACATAAACAGCATCTCTACAGCTTTCAAACACTGAGCAGTACTTTGGGTCCAACATCTCCAATTTTTTAAAGTCAAACCTTTTTGTCTGAAAGTCAAGGTGATGCTGCAGAAGGTGAAGAAAATGATCCCTATAGGACTATGACAAACTGCTCCTGCTGCACCTCAGGAGCTCCTTTTGTAAGGTCATTATAGAACAGCGTTTTCTACCTGACTTGTGGGGCTGATGAGCTTCATGAATTAAGGAAGCTCCAACACACCTCAGCATTCAGGCTAAAATTCCTGACACAAAAACATCACTGAACCACTCCTGAGAGGAATTACTGTCCAGGAGTTCTGAGTCCCTCCAGCCCCTCCAGTCCTGCCCTCATTGTGCTTTGCACAAGCAGGAATCCAGCCCGTCCCACCCTGGCATTTTATAATCTCAGCTGAACAATGACTGAAAAAGTACCCACAAACAAACAGATTTTTGTCGCCATTCTGGGAACTGCCTGTGGAAGTCCTGACCAGCGGTTCTGTCACAGCAGCTACACAAAGCTGTTTGTTTCTGTGTGTTTGAAAAGTTAATTAGATTAACCAATTATCAGTGAGCTGCTCTTTGTCCCACCCTTCTCCTATCTGGTGTGAATCATTGTCTCCATCAGCAGCTCCTCCCAGAATATCCCAGGTGGGCTCCGTGCACTGCTGGGCACAGGGAACAGAGCATGGGGGGTTTGGGGTGCTGGGAGGGAAACAGAGACACCCCAGAGATGGAGGTGACACAAAGCCCAGAGGAAGTGGCTGATGAACCCAGGATGTGTCACTGGCTCTGAGGGTTCCTGGAGGTGCAGGAACTGCCCTGGGGACACAGAATCACAGAGTCACTGGGTTGGGAGAGACCTCCAGAATCGCTGAGTCTAACCCAACCCCAACACCTCAACTAAACCCTGCCACCAAGTGCCACATCCAGGCTTTGTATAAACACACCCAGGGATGGTGACTCCACCACCTCCCTGGG
>VZSR01000193.1:2351236-2380857 GCA_013398615.1 Brachypodius melanocephalos
GACAGAGCTGGACACAGCACTCCATGTCCATCCTAAACTGAGAGGACAGAGCTGCAGGGCTGCAAACAATCCTGGGAAATAATCCAGCCTCCCTCAGCCAGCACAGCCCTCCCAATGTGCTTTAAATTACACCCAACTGGGTGTTTGCTTTCCTTTGTCTAAACTTAGTTTTGTGTTGACTTTAATGATGGGAGCTTGAAAATCGGGATGTGGAATAAACTCACATTTAGTTCAACCTTACAATTAAAAAATAATAAATCCACCTTACACATAAAAACCAATCAGAATAATTATTTCTTTGTATTTTTGTAGCTTGTTGATAGACTAATGATTATCAGTTGGTTTGTAAGCTTTAGGATGAAACCCTGGTGATGAATGAAAATAGGAAGAGAGACTGAAAAGGGGGTTTGAATTATAAAACAGACATTTGTCTTTTTAAAATCCTAAAGGGAATTAAATGCTATGGAGAGATCAGTGTATTAGAAAGGAAATCTTCCATGAAGGAATGCAAGTTATGGTGTAATTCACATTTTTCTCAACCAGTTGAACATTTAATACTAAAGTTAAAAATAAGAAATTAAATAAGAAGCAAATGCTTCTAATACTGAGATCAAAATTCACAAAGTTGTCCCTGAGTATGGAACCACAGTAAACCACATGTCTGTGTCCTGAGGTAGTATAAAATACTGATATACCATATCCAGCTGAATCTGAACTGTGATTTTAATCTGCTTTTCCAATCTGCACTACATGACCTCAACTGAGCCAAGTTTTCATCTCACAAAAATAAAAAAGTGACTTCAAGTCTAATTCCCTGAATGAGGAATGGGGAATGAGCCCAGGGCAGGGGTGCAACAGCAGGGCCAGTTCTGAGGGACACCCAACATTTGTCCAGCTCATGGACTGTATTAACTATTCTAATAATTCTAATTGTAATGTCCTTATTTCTATACTTAAATACAGGAAAGGTGACCAAGTGATCATTCAGCCTTAAGACACCTTTTTTGGACTGAAATTCCAAAGCATCCCTTTCCAGCTGGGCAGGGACAGGGGATGAAGGAAATCAAACAGTGGAAGTTAAGAGTAAATAATTCATGTGAACCACATGGATATTACAAATATTCTGTTAGCCCCAATTATTTGCAGAGCTGAGAACCAGAAGCTGTTTCTGAGGGCTGAGGGCAGAGCCCTGGAGCTCTGCAGTTGGGGCTGTAGCACCACAGGCACTTTTTCCCTGAGAATCTCCACACCTCGAGGTCTTGTCAGACCACAGAGGGCAGAAAACTGCTGTTTCCAATAAAACTGGACATGAAACTTGGAAAAACTTCCAGGAAAGCACCAGACTGCACAGCTGCACTGTCATTTTATAGAAAATAAAAGCATTCACCAGCTTCTTCCCCCTTAACAGCACTTTCGAAGAAAACTGGCCTTGGACTCAAAGTTGGATGGTTGGAAAGCCAAAATTCTCAAGGATCTAATTTAAAACCAAGCAGAGTTTGTTTCTTTACTTGCTGACTTTTAAAACAATACAGAATGAATTCTCTTATCCCATTTAAAACACAAGAATAAAAATATTTGTTTTTTCTTACATCCACAAAGTTAAAAAGGAGTTAGAAGAACCCCAACACTCAGCTCTGAATTATTCCTCCTCAACCCACACGAATCCTGGCTCAAGGATTCTTGAAGACCCTTCCCACTGAAGCCAGGCAGGTTTTTGAGAAGAAAACCAATTTATCCCCACAGGTTTTTCCACATTCATGCTCAGATGGTTGGAGAAAAGATGGAACACATTTCCCCTAATTCCTGTTCCCAATTCTCTCCAGTTCTAAAAGATGCATTTTCAAACCTCCTTGTCCCCATTTCTGAGGACTCTGCTCTCCCAAAGCCAGGCTGGATCTCCCCTTGCACTCCAAAATCATGTAAAAGCACAAAAAGTGGTATTTTTACCCTGCCCTCATGTAACAGGATCTTAAAGACAATTCTTATCTCTGAATGCTGTGTAATTACTTGATGTTACAATAAAATGTGTTCCTATCAACAGATTTTTTAATCAACTTTAAAAAAATGCTGTGTCTTGTTAAATTAATCGTTAAGGAGATTTATAACCAAGCTGAATCATGCAGCTTTGCTAAAATCACACTGAAATAAGGAATAGTTAACTGAGTTCAAGGCTGAGGAACCTTGCCCAGATGAATTTACTCGATTTACAGCCTTTTCACAGCCAACAAACAAAAATGGAATTAGGAATTTGCACACAGCATGTACTGAGATGCACATCTTCAAAAGGACAAAATACCATCTGCTAAAACCACAAAAAAACCCCCAAAATAATTTCAGTCTCCAGATTTGCTCTTTCTGCAGGGAGGAAATGGTTAAAAGATCATATTCAACTTGACTTACACAAGCCTTACACTGATGATGGCATTAATATGGAACTTAATACATAAAACTGAGTGATGGAGTAAGTTCTGAGTTTGTAAAGGCATTCATTAACTGATTTATTTTTGTAATAGAAAACCAGAAACCTTCAGAATGTAATTATTGCACTGGATTGATCAATGTTTCACAAGTTTATGAACTATTTTTATATTTTTTTAAATAAGCAGCAGCCATCAGCAAATGGTGATGCATTGGCTCTGTGTTTGTGAAGGCACAAAGGCACAAAGAATGAAATAACTAAGAATGTAAAAAAGGGTAAAATACTATTAATTATATAATGCCCAGACACTGCAGAGTGACCAAACCACAGAGATTTAACCAGTTCATGAACTACTGGCCACTCCCTGATGTGTTCCTGCCAAATGCCAAGAAACAGAATTGCACAACAGCTAAAGGATGGATTTGTCTTTAGCAGTCCACAAACACAGAGACTATAAATGAAATATAATCCCACAGCCTGGTCTGAAATATAAACTGATGGGAAAAAAAGAATAAAATCATGGAATCAGTCATTCTTTCCCCCGAAGTTTACCCTTACCTAAGTGCAACTCTTCCCTTATCTCTATTAATGGTCCCTGTTAACAGGAAGTTAAACAGGGAACTAAAACCCAAAAAGCTTGGCAAGGAAAACATGGATTAAGTTGACTCTTACCTCCAGTGCCACCTCACTGATGTGTTCTCACAAACTGGCGTTGTGCTGGGTATCACCAGCACCTACTCAGATGCTAATTTGAATTTTCCACGGTTTCGTGCAGTAAAACTTCTATTCATTCAAAATGTGTGCAGAAGTGTCTTTCTTTGTTCTCACTTAAAAGTTGGGTCTTTTAATGAGTATCTTTCTCTCATAGTGTCAACTACACTGAGGGGAAATTCCTCACTCAGCTCATGACAGGATTTGTTGCATTAATTATGGATTTTATTGTGTTTCCTCTTATTCACCTCCACTCCACGTGGCCGACACTGCTCTACACTGAAACCCTGCAGCTTGTTTTTACAGCACAAACTTCCCCACTCACTTTTGGCAGCATGGGGGTGTCCCTCTTCTTCTTCTTCTCGGAGTTGGGGTCATCCAGCAGGTCTGGCTCAAAGGTGTAGAGCTCGGTGAGCTCGTTCATGGTGAAGTGCCGCTCCACCTGCTGCTGGTCCACCACCCTGAAGGACAGCGACTGCTTCGTCACCTGCCGGTCGTAGATCTTGTCCTCCATGGTTCCCTGAGCACAGACACACCCACTGCTCACCCACAGCAACACTGACAGGTGTGACAAAGCCAAAAGAACAACCCAGCAGTTCTGTTTGCCTTGTTTCTGTTGATGCCTTCAGTTTTAGCTTTTGTATTTTTCAGTAACTCTGAACTTCATATAAAGTGTTAGCAAGTTCTCCTCACAGTGTAGTCAGACAAAACAATCCTCTTCCAGCCCCAGAACCAAGGGCACCACTGCAGCTTCAGGTCCAAAAAGGATAGACAACAGCGAATTGAGGAGAGCAAACTGGGAGGATGGAACTTCATTACCTGAAGCTGTAATTGGACAATTAACTCCAATATGGAAATGGACCAAAATTTATAAAAGTGTGAAAACTCGTGAGTCGTGACTCCATGGCCAGGTTCTTGTACTGCCCAAGGTGTATCCTTGGAAGGCCTTTTAATAAATCCCCACTTTATTCCTTTAACTCTGGCCAGCCTCTGTTCCAGGTCAGCCTCTCCAGGCTTCACCATGACCAAGTTTCTACCACTTTCAAGCCCTTTGTTTGCTGAGCAATAAAAGAAAAAACCTGCTGGAAGCAGCACAGCAGGAATTCTGCATGGGACAGATGTCATCTAGCTGTTGACTAGAGGAAGAAAATTGGTCTTTTAGTGGTGTTTTTAAGAGATCCAGTTTTGCTTCAATTCCCCAAAGTAGGATTACGACCAAAAAAATGACAATTTTCACAGCATGTACCTTATTTTGCTGCTTTGAGCAGCCTGTAAAAAGGAAAACAGATACCATATCACTGTGGTTGAGGGGAGAGGAGAAGGGAGGCAGTCAAGTCTAATTCACCACAGCTGTGTACAAAAAAATTAGATCTTTGATGAAAAAAAAGGAAAATTACTTATTTCTTGAAAAAAAAAGATGACTGAGAAAGACAAGAACAGCACAGCCTGTTCTGAACAGCGTAATTTAAAAAGGATAGCAACAGTTCAAAAGTGCACAGAGAAAATGACAAAAATAAACTGGAGCCTGAAGAAAAACCCCATTTCTGACAGTAAAGTGTACAAGACAAGGATCTGCTTCAGCTGGGATGGAAAGAGTGACTGGATCAAAGGTTAAGAGCTACTGCGAAAGGTCTCCAGGCTCTTCTCTCACACCTGAGGAAGCAGAAGCTGAAGGAAGGCACTTCCTACCAGAAATAATGGCCTTACATAAAGCACAGATCAGTGTCCACCCCAGTTATTACCCATCTTTAACATTTGTAGGGTGTGATACGAGTCTTCAAGTCACCTTTTTACAAAAATTAACTTGTGTCCCTGTGGTTTCACTGCAGTTGGACCATCAGGGTCTGCAGAAGGAGCTGCCCTGGGCAGGGCTATTCCCTCACACCACCACCATCCTCTGCTCCACTGAGAGCTTTTAGTGGTGTGCAAATTAAAAAAGGCTGAGACTCCTGTTCTGGATCTGGACACGTGAACCACTGCTGGAATTCCAGAATTTGGGTTACACCAAGTGTCAGACAAGGGGGATTTTACAGGAAATAATGTGTCATTGATTTTACCACTCTTCCCTTCATGAGCTGCTTCCGTGGCCAAACGCTGCTCCAGATCAGAACTGGAATATTTTGGATCAGCTTGGGTCACTACAGACTCCAACACCAGCCCAAACAGGTGCAGTGCCCACAGTCTCAGCTCCCAAATTTGATTGCAGGATGAAACAGCACAGAAACTGCAGCCAGAGACATACCTGAGCCAAAAACCTGTACACAAACACAGGCTTGTTCTGCCCAAAGCGATAAACCCTGAAGATGCTCTGGATGTCATAGGAGGGATTCCAGGAGGCATCAAAGATGATGACTCTGTTAGCAGCCACCAGGTTTATTCCCAGGGAACCCGCTTTAGTGGATATGATAAACAAGCGGCCTCTGCAACAGAGAAAAGTTGCAAAATTTGAGTGTTTTGGAAAATAACTGTTGTTCCTGCGTTGCTGGGTTACTGTGGAGTTGTTCATACACTGAATATAACTCTAGAACTTCATTAAAATAATGTATTAAGCATAAAACAGATGCAGATTTTACAAGAACAACACTTCTAGCAAAACATACACTCCCAAAAACACATATCAAGGCCTTTTGCAAATTAGCTGTTAACAAAAACTGGCAGGGAAGAAAAAACTTTGGGGTTTGCATTTTCAAGCTCTAATGAAATTTGTTATATCAAATTAAACCATAATTTTAAACAGGCAGATTCCATGCCATTGAAACTCTTTCCTGGCCTGCAAATTTTCAGGGTAACTCTCCAATGACACTGTCTCTTTGATATTATCTGGGTTTTTTGAGATTCAAACACTCTCACTCAGGTTTACCTTGGAACCAGTTCTTGAGAGACACCTGACAGAATATACTATTTTAAAGTCTTGACACTGGATTAGTTCACTTCTTAATTTAACTTTTTTTCCCCTGCACATTATAAATGACTGCACCATGATTACATACTATAATTTTTAAACAAATCTAGGAAGGTGAAGCTCCTTAACTTCATCCAAATCCAAATTTGTCCCTGATCATAATTTGCCTGGTCCTGAGGGCTAATAAAAGTAATAATAAATAGGAAACAAAAGAAAGAAAAAAGGAGAAAATACAGCATATATGTATCTCAGGAGAGATCTCACCTCACATTAGTTTCATCATTGAACTCCTCAGCCCATTTCTTTCTCGACTGAGCTGTGGTTGAGCCATCCAAGCGATAATAATCAATATTCCTGAACCATTTGCCTTCACCTGTAAATGCAAAAGCCAAGTTATGAAAATGCTGATGGTGTAAATAACCAGACTGGTAGCCAATTGGAATTTAAAGACAGAAATTTATAATCAAAAATATAGTTCTGAGGTTAAATTGAAATTTAATTATTTGAAAATATCTGAGCTTTTTTGGTGGGGGGAAGTCCTCTTGTTTTTTACTCTTTCTAGCTGTATTTATAAATTTGCACAGCTATGCCTTAACTTGGAGCCAAAGTTAATTTTAGAAGTCCCAAAGCTGTTGTTCCATCTCATCTTTAGATGCTGCAGCACTAATTGCACTTTCCCAATTGATCCAGGTAGGTTCACGTTACAGCACCAGTGTCAGTCAGTCTCCCACACAACCAGCACTGATAAGTCAATGCTCCAAAGGAGATTTCAAAGGTCAAACTCACTTTAGAACTGAAAACCGGCAAAATCTTTGGGTTTAATTACCCTGTGAGTTACAGCAACTGCTTGTCAGATTGAAAGAAAAAAATAACTACATGTGATGGAGGATTTTCTTCTCTCCCCAGTTCACAGTAACCTTCCACCTTCTCTGGCCATCAGGGTATATGTACACAAAATTAATATCCCTGAGCCATCAATCATAAAGAAAACAACGTTTTGGGGAGCAGCACTGCTCAATTCCATCCACTGTGAGAGGCAGACTGGTGAGTTCTGTTAGAAAAGGTGAACCTTGCCCTGATCTAATTCTGCTGGCCAAAACTACCACACATGAAAAACCCCAACCTCTTCAAAATCTCAGAATAAAGGCACAACTCCTCAAAAAGACACCTTGTAATGCCTGAGATGACAAATTTCAGAATAGGAAGCAACAGGCAGGAACAATAAATCTGTGAGACACAGATCCTAGAGATGTCCAGTCACCATCACTGAACCATTTTTTCTTTATCTCTAAGTGCAAAAAAGTGAAAGGGTTGAATGAGATTGGAAAGGAAAGACAGACTTGAAGGAATTCTTCAATCCACATGTCCTGAGAATGAAACCCTGGGTAAGGAACATCCTCAGGAGCTCTGGGAACATCCTAGTGAGGAAATCATGCCATTTGAGCATCACTAGGATAATACTTAATCCAATACTTGCTCCCTTATGAAATCCATAAGCCAACCTGCTGCTGTGCATATAGAGCCTAAATTCACATTTTCCACGTTTTAATGCTGGTTTTAAGCAGCCTCATTTTCTCTCACTCTCTCTCTCCCAGGAGGAAGGATCAGGATTTGCCACACACCAGAATTTAACACCATTTTTGTGCAGAATTTAACAAAATGTCTTCCCTCAGATATGAACATTAAATCTGCTTAGGCTACAACAAGCATGGATGATAGAGAGTGAAATCAGAGAGTCCATAAAGGGACAGCAGAGACCTCCTGCAGGGGAGCCCAATAAGCCTCAAGAACAGTCCAGAGCATGCAATCTCCTAATGAAAACAGTGATTTCAAACCTGGGCATTGAATAGAGACTTGTGAGAGAGTTCTGAGCACTGCAGTTGTTGGAAGGAGATGCTCACCTTTGTAGATAGGAGGCTTATCTCTCTCAGATTTCTCCCTGTTAGCCAGCTCCAGGAAATCTTCTATCAAATCCAGAGATATTAGGGACTGGCTGAACACTAGGCTGAAAAATGAAACAGGGAAGCACAGAATTCATCTCTGGAGTTATTTTGATTATTGTACTGCTTCATTTTTGTTCCCTCCTCCCTCTGATATGACCTTTGAGACAAAAAAGCAAGACTTCAGTGCACCACATGCAGGTGTGGGAATATCCCTGACAAAAATGAGTGTCCCATGCTTGTCTGCTTCAGAAAATAGCCCCAGCAGAGTGAAGAATGGATGGGGAGCACTGTCAGATTAAAATATTCCTAAAGCTTTTAAAATATGTGCAGAACTTACACTTTGTCTCCCAGCTCCTCGGCCATTCGAAGAATTTCAAAGAGCAGCACCATTTTCCCAGAATGTTCCAACACCTCAGCATCTGCATCAGTGACAAAATCTTTGTACCAGTCTGGAGCTGGGCTACCAGGATTGGAAGAGGATGTAGCTTTGCCTATTAAAATTAAAAAAAAAAAAAAAAGAAAAAGAAAAATCAAAGATCAGAACACAGTCTTCATTTAAATGCTTTGAATGTGAACTACAGAATTGTTCCCTCATTATTAGACTTAACTGATATGACAAAAGTTGAAGAGGCAAAGAAAAAACAGCCTTTACACTATCAGCAGTTACAAGAGTTAAATATTTAAGGGATGCAGAGACAGAAACTCACCCTGCCTATAATGTAGCTCCTTTAACACATTTAATCTCTGTGTGTAAATGTTTTACACACACACCCTCCACCCTTTGCACATTTACAAGATGTTGCCATTGGGATGGGGGCAAAAAAAAGGTTTGTCACCTGAACTGTCCAAAAAATTTTAAATTACTTATATTAGACACACATGAAATAAACCAGATTAAAGACAAAAGATGGATTATTACAGAGAAAAAAACCAAAAATTAAGTGTGAGGCTGTAAGAAGTTTGAGTAACAGTTTGAAAAAGGTTTTGTATTCCTGCTGCACTGGATCTGCTTGCTCAGCATCCAATTCAAATTCCATATGCAACAAATTATGACAGACAGATGTATCTCCTAATCTTTCCATTAATCTTCCAGGTTATATAATTTTGTACTTCTGAACTAAAAAATTTCACTGTGCAGCTTCCCTGGCTCAAAATCCCCGACTTCTAAGTTGATGCCCCTTGTTTTTCCAGGATAAATACATAATTAGAAGTAGCAGGAGCTGTAACTGTTAAGGAATTTGCCATTCTGCCATACAGCAGAATTCCTGATTTCCAGCCCTCTCAAATTGCCTTTTGCCTGACATTTTCATCACTCTGTGTTATCCTCACCTTCATCTGACTTTGTTGATGCAGGGTTGTTTGTAAGATCTTCCACATTTCCTTCCCCACCTCCACGAGATCTTGAATTCCAGACTTTAATGACTTCAACATCATTATCACTGCCACTTCCACTTGAGCTACACTCTTTCTTCACTTTTTTCCCCTTGGATTTTTTTTTCCTAAAAAGCAACATTATACACCCCATTATTTTTTTAAATCCCACTGAAAGGAAACATATTCCAACAGACACATAAAATACAAAGTAAACATTCACTTTATAGAAATCACTTCAGTTTTTTATGGGAAACAACACCAACAAACTAAATAAAAAGTCAATTACTTTGCATAATCATCAGAACTTAAGCTCATGGAAGTTTCATCAGAATCTGAAGCAATGAAGTCATCCATGCTGTCTTCATCAAAATAGCCCTCAAAAGAGAAAAAACAGAAATTATTAACTATGGTCACCCACAAGCTTTTATTAAACCTTCATTTAAACAATGGTAAGTTCTACAAAGGCCTGGCCTTGCAAAATGTTTTAAGAATGACCACATACCCAGCAAGAAAAATATGACAAAACCAGCAGCAAAATGACCCCCACAGCAACAAAGATTTCCATTAATTTGACGAAACTTTACCTAGAGTTTGGCAGGGTTTATTTGGAAAGTTCTCAAGTGAGAGTATTTTGATAGATCTAATTTACCTTATTTTCTTTGCTAATATAGTCCAGCTGCAAACACCAAGGGTGAGTCCAGATTCTGCTCAACATCTGGAAATCCTGGAACAGTTTAGCTCCAGCTTTGCCTCTTCCACCTTCATTGCCACCACCTACACCTGACAATAAAGTTCAGGTTTTAGAGTGAGCCCTGAAGTGAGCTTGCCACACTCTGCCCTCCTTTGAAGAGTGTTCTCTGAGTGTTCTCCCCAGCTGCACATCATACTGCAACATCTCTTGTAAAACAGCTCAAATTACTCACTCACAGCCATTTTTTCTCCTAGTTAAAGTTGTCAAAATTAGATTTTCTCCTTTTTCTTGATAATGAGAAACATGAATATGTTTTTTACATAAAAGCACATTGCTCCCCAGTACAGGAATGTACACAAATCCTCTTAAAAAGACAGACATGTCTATTTATTGTAAAAGCAGCCCAAGGTGGAAAACACAAGATAACATTTGCATTTAGGTCTCGATGAATCTAACTAGTCTGAGCTAGCTTTAATGACCTGTAATGCTGCAGTATTCTACTACAAAAAAACAAACAAACAAACGAACCCCAAAACCCTATTTGTTTGTTGTCCAAGCACTTCAGTGCATAGGACAACGTTCAGAAAGTTGATTTTCACCTACCAACTGTGGCAAAATGTCCCTTTTTCAATGCCACCAGAGCTGCAGGCACATACCTGTCAAATGATCCAGGTAATACTGGTACAGCTTGCACTGGATCGGGGTCATACGCACCTCGAGCACGTACTCGTACTTGGGGGGCAGGAACTTGGTTAATGCTGTGTAATCCTTCCTCTGCAATGTTACAAACAGTGCTTCAGTCACACAAGCATGGCAACCACGCCTGAGAGCTTCAGGGCTCGGAGCATCCCAAAGGACAAAGCACCGTGGATCACTGATGGTGATTCTGGTGCTTTCCAGCCTCAAAGGAGGGAAATCGGCACAGGAAATGCAATTCACCGCAGGCCCTGCAGCAGGAAACCACCTGCCCCACTTCAGGCCAAAGTCTATGACCTGCTAAGCCCATGCCCAGTTCCAAGTCCTTGCAAAGTTCACTGCAACTCCAGAAGCTGCTCTGGGAACTACTTCTGAGGTTTTTTTTAGAATACTAAATCCAGATTTTACTCCTGTTTTGGGTTTTTTTGACTCTGACACTTCTCTGTCTCTCCAGTCACCAATGACCTCTAGAGAGAGCTGCTTTCTGTGGACAGGATCTGCTCTGCTCAGGGCTCCATCCAAAGCTTTCTTTATCTAAGGTCTATAAAGTAACAAGTTCTTCACCCTTTAATAATTTTCCTTCTTTTCTTCCGTTGTTCTAATTCTCACAGATCACGAAGAACTGACAAATTATGGACCAGCAACTTTCTGTGCAGACTTTAAGGCAGTTCTTAAATGTGCATATGGAATATTTCAGAGCAACTGCTGTCCTATTCTATCATAAAATGTTCTTGTCCCCCAGCAGGAAATAGCTGTATCCTCTAATACTTGTATTTTAGAATACACTGACATTTGGAGAAAAACTATGCAGTTTTTCTAGCCACAAATAATGCAGAGATCTAACAATCAGTAAAAATATTTAAGTTATAAGATTTATGGAGCTCTCAAATCAGACCTTTACAGGTCTTTGGGTGATTTCATCAGAGTGAGACAAAATAATTCCTTTCCTCTCCTTCCCTGCAGTTAAATGAAGTGATGAGTAGGGGACAAGCTGTTCTCACCTGAACACAGCCAGCCAACATCTCATAGAGGATGTGAGCACGTTTCTTCATCACCCTGACATCCACCAGGGTGGAGTCTGCACACTGCCCATTCTGGATGGGATTGATGAACCGATTCCGGAATTCCTTAATTGAGCCAAGCAAATTCTCCTTAATGAAGTTAACCATGCAGTGATCTAGGAGAAACACATCACACTTGAGTGGTTCAAAATGGAAAGCACAGTACTGGGATTAATGCAAACAGAAAAGAAATGTGGCACATCTAAATACAGAGAAACCCAGCAGGCAGCTGCACTGTTTCAAATCCTTCTCTTCCAATCAAACTAAATATATCTTCTATGGCTGACAGGAAAAGTGTGCTGAAGGAAATAAAAGACAACTACTCACATTCTATAAGATTATTCTGCAGTGGTGTTCCTGTCAGAATTATTCTTCTCCTAGATCTAATAGAATTCATTGCCTTAGAGACAGCAGATGCTTCATTTTTCAATATGTGTCCTTCATCACACACCACAAAGTCAGGACCTGGAAAGAAACAACATTCAATCTCTCCACAATATTTCATTGCCACAAAGAAGCTGACTGTCTAAAGTATCCAAATTTTGTTCTACCAATGTTACTTAAGGGTTTTTTCAACTTTTTTTGTGTGTTTTATGGTGAGATTTTTTAGCACTGATTGGGTTCTCACTCGGCCTTTGCACAAGCATTCAGAGCAGCCACTCTGGTAAAATCAAGGCTTGCAAAGTCTTCATGGCAAGGATTAAACTCAGCTTTGCAGCACATTCCTGTTAAAATGGTTTGTTCCTGCTGCTGTTTGAGCATGGCTACACCTCCATCTACCCTGTCAAAACTCAGTAAAACTTCTCTCCAGCTTTAGGCTGCCATCTACTGACACTTGGGCAATCCCAAAACACCCAAAAAACAGGTAACCTGAAATTTGTCATTAAGGCAAGAATATCCCTAGGGAGACAAAGTACAATTAGAAGTCTTAGATAATATAAAACATAACCAGATTTGATCTGATTAACAGACAAGAGAATTGCCACCTTGCAGCTGAAAGTCACCTCAGGAATGTCCTCAGCTTTCTTCCAGGAGATAAAATATCAGTCTGGTTTAAGTGAGCTGCACAAGGAATGTCAAAAGCACACCAGAACACATTCCCACAGTATGCAAAGCAACTCTAATAATAAGATCAATAATACTCAACTTGGCAGAACAGACTCACTCTTAATTGTTTTCAGACTTAGCGCAATTTCTGGAATTTCTTTCCTTGAAAATGAAGTAAAAGCTATTCTAGGATCCAAGTAGTAACTCAGAATAAATGTTTTAGCAGCTCTAAACCTGACCTCAGTTCCAGCGCTCTCAGCTCTGAAAGCAGCTCATGACAAGTTGATGCACCTTGGAGAAAAGCCACCAGTTGGGTTTAGCAATTCAGCACTAAAAAGGCCAATATTTGAGGAGCAGAGGAGGGTTTGTCAGCAAGGACAGTTTAATCTTTTATCATTTAATGAGAATATTTAGCCTCAGACGAAATTCAAACTGCCTTGTAAAGAATAAAATTAATTCTAGGGCAGTGATCAACAAGAGAGACTCAATTACACCTCTGACTACACACACACCAGTGCCAGTCACCTTAATCATGTCATTTTAAAGTGATTTAAAAGTGATTTAAATCTTACATATGAAGAGAAAGGAATAAAGAGATATTTCTTTCCAAGTAAAAAAACCCAAACAAAACAACCTCCAAACTTTTGAAACAAGTCTAGAAGACAATCATGAAAATCCACATATGAATTCCAAATGTACTTAGGCTTGTCCAAGACAATGTATTTCTGAATTTTCCCACCTGCCACAGAAACATTTCCCCAATTATTTCATGATTTTAGCACCTTCCCAGTTTTGACAGAATGAAAATCAATGAGCAGCTACACACAAAGCCTTCTTTTAATTTTAATTAACCATCTCTAGCAGTGACAGATTCTTTCTCTAGTCCTCATTTCATTAGATTGTGATTCATTTGCATGAAGTTAAAGAAATTAAATTAAAAAACCACCTCAAAACCTCCTGTTTAGAGTACATGAATGACACTAAAAATATGAACAAACCCCTATCTCAGTACAATTATTCATGGTTAGCTTGGCAGAAATGCAGCACTGATATCTTGAGCTAACATCTTGGCTACAGTTCAGCAGCAGGGATTTTCATCAGTTTGTGGGGTTTTTCCCTTATTCTTCCAAAACACAAATGCAAATCATTCTGGACAGAATATTCCTCAAAATATCATAAAGGAATGTAAAGCACACAGGGACCTCAGGGGATCATTCAGATCATTTTCTCCATCTGAGATAAGGGTTATGAGAAAGGAATAGATCTGACAGAAGGAAAACTCCACAGCCCCTCTCATTGCTAAAACACTGTGCAGTAATACCCAATTTGCTACAAATCTGAATAAATTCTGCCCTTTCCTTTCTCCTAATCATGTCAAAACCAACTGACAACACTCCTTTCATTAACCAGTTCTTAAATGGTGGAAAATTTGTCAGTGTAGTTGGTTTTTTTATTAGGCTATAACCCCCATATACAATCCTTCCTCAAAGCCCTCATCTTCTCATCCTTATACTATACTTGCACGTTAATATATTGAAATACATAAAAAATATATAGAGATATTTACACATAGTTCTGTTCCTCTGAAGTCTACAAGAAAACTTTATACAACTGCTAATTAAAGAGAAATCTCCAAGCTAAACAGTACCAGAAATTTTGCTAGTAGCAACAAGTTTAAAAAAAAAAAAAAAAAAAGTTATTGAAGTGCTTCAAGCAGAGCACAGCAGTGATCAATAACCAAGAGCTCTCCAGCAGTGGCACAAAGCAGCCTGGAAACCCTCTATATGTATAAAATCCTGCCATTCTTCCACATATCTGAGCTGGTTAATTAATGAAATCATTTCTCCACCCATAAACTTTGGCTAAACCTTCCCCCTCTGCTCCCCTTGACAATGCAACACAAGCTTCTCCCATATAATATCTTAGCCCAGCAGTATTCACCAGACACATCTCATTAAATTAGCTCTCAAATCCCAAATTTGCAGCTTTTTGAATGGGAAGTGCTCCCAGAGGCCAAGGTTTCTCTATTTCCAGTCTCAGCACTTGGTTTTCTCCTGCACTGCAATCTGCAGCTGTCCATGCTGACCCACCAAGAGAGCAAGAAACAAATGAGAATCTTGCAATGCACACTCAGCCAATCCAAATGGCTCCAAAAATTAATGGGTAACAACACACAGGCACTTCTGTCTGTCTGCAATTAGTCAAAAATAGAGAAAAGGATGAGGCAACATGAAATGCCCTCAAGTTGTGCCAGGCTGGATATTAGGAAGAATTTCTTCACTGAAAGAGTGGTCTAAGGATAGAAGGAACTGCCCAGGGAGGTGGTGGAGTCATAACCTCTGAAGTGTCCAAAAAATGAGTAGACATGGAAGATCCTAGCACAGTTTAATGGCTATGGTGAGTCTGCACTCATGGTGAGGTCTTTTCCAACCTTAAAGTTTCCACGGTTCTACAAAAATTATTAAGGAGTTATTTCAAGGTTGATTTTCCCAAGTTTGCTAAGTTCGGCTCAGCTCAAACCAGGCATCTGCTTCTCAAGACTGAAAAAATAATTAACTGCTTTATCTGCATTCCTTTAATTAGCGCTTCATTAACACTTGTTTTCACACTTGTAAGGTACATTGTCTACTATTTTCATGTGTCCTTGCCCCCTTAGTGGTCGATTTCCATCAAGGACAAAACAGCTCGTGGTTGTAACAAATTAACAGATTAAAACTGCCTTGGGTCCCCAACAGACATTTCCAATTACTTTGCAAAGGAAGCAAAGACAGCAAACAAAAACACTTAATAGGAAAAGTTTCTAGAATATATTCCTTGCATTCGATTTAATAGAAGAGACTATTACAGAAATCTATTTATAAAAGCAGATGGGAGATTCTGAACAAATTTCTGTAACTCAGTAAAAGCCAACAAAGAAAATCTAATGAATCTTACCAACACTCTATTTTCTTTGCTCATATACACAAACCTAGAAGTCCAAACTCTACAAGCTGTGCAAATTTTCACTTACCTGGGTCGACTAAAGCTTTATTAAATATTTCTTTAAGTTTTCTACTCTTCACATTCCTGCCTTGTGCCAGGTTTCGATACATCTCGTAGCCAATGATCATCACACCTCCCTCATCCTGCCAGTGCTGCAGCATGTAGCTCCTCTCCTGAGGCCTTTTCACAGTTGCCAGCTCATAAACCTTCCAAAGGGAAAAAAAACCCTTTAATTCCTCTTAAAATATTCAACAGTGGTCTAATTTTTAATACTTCTGATGTATTAATGCAAGTAGATTTTTCACGTAGTTAAAGCACATTTCTTAGCCTTTAAGTGGTGGAGCTTCCCAATTATGCAAATGATCCAGTTATTTCATGAAGAACTCTTTTTAAGCCTCTTACCTCTAGTTTTTCCTCATCTTCCAAACCTTCTTGCCACTTTTCAAACTCATTCAGCCAGTTCAAGGCAGTGTTGAGTGGACACACCACCAGAGCTGTCCGAAAATCCAGTTTATCACACAGCAAGACTGTGTGGAGAAAACTGACTACCTGCAAGAGAAAAACCAGGCAGAACACCAAATAAACACCAGGAAAGAAAGATAATTGTTATCTATTCAATTATGTAATTAAATTACCAACCACAGTCTTGTTTAAATATTTTTTTTTGGTTAAACAAAGAGAATTTTTGGTTAGATTTTCATGCAGGTGTATTTGGAGCTCATCCACTCCTTACTCTGTGTTCCATGCCTGCACACATCCTTCACATACTGAGATCCTTTTGAACTGCTGAAGGATTTCACAGAGAACCCTCCCTTTACATTTCACCAATCATTTTCATAAATCAAACATTTCTATCAGGCTGTTTTTAAGCTTTCTCCCAACATTCATCCCAAATATAAAATAAATTCACAGTCAAGTTTCTTAAAAGCGAACTTCAGCCTTAAAGCAGTTTCTCACACTTTTTTCAAGGCATTTCAAGGCAAATCCTCTCAGCAGAGGTCTGCAGCAGGTTGTGGCAGTGTTTTCAAGGATTCACCCCGGCTATATTTGAGGATGACAACATCTCCCTGTGGCTGGGAAAAACCCAAAACCTTTTGGTGTCACTCAGGGCTTCTGCTGGGCTGCCTGTTTTGAGCAGCAGCAAACAAAGGCAGGACTAGAGGAGAGTCAGTGATCCCGTGGCTGCTCCAGCTCTGATTCTGAATGTACAACAGGAGTTCTTTCTGCATCTAATCTTGGTATCTGGCAATTCTGATTTAATAGAGGAATTTTAAACTGCATGACTGTGCTTGGAACACTGGGCAGCAAAGTGCTTTTAAAACAAAAGGATTTATTGGTGGTTCTGTGTAAGACAAAACTACCCAGGAAGTCTCATGACCTCTGTCCTGGCCAGCAAGTTCCCAATTCCCTGATTTCCCTCATCTCTACTAACATGTTCTGCTAGAACTCATGGCTGGTGCAGCTCCTTGAAGAGCTAAACACCAAATGACATCACAGAGCACAGCAGTGACTGGCATATGGATACATATGGAAAAAACAACCACCTCAGCTTCAAACACCAGCCTTCAAAATAGTTGATACTGATGCATGTTTCTAACTAGGGCTTTCTTTGATTATCAAGGAGTTACAGCTAAAATTACTGTCATTAACACATCTGGATCACTATAAAAATACCTTCTGCTGTAAGTATTTCAAGCTACATGGTGTGGAAAGTGCAGGTGGAAGAAGTCCCCTCCACAACAGCTCTGCAAAGCATTGCAAATTTCCACTGAAAGGTGTGATTAACTCCCCAAGAACCACACCACCTAAGCTAGAATCGAGTCTGTAAAAATACACCTTTCAAAGGTGATTTTTGAAGTGTTCTGTAGAATTGTAGACTGTCAAAATGCAAATTTTCAGAGATGCTGGAGCTGGGGTTAAAATCCTGCTGTGCACCAGCTCCAAGCACAGCTGCAGCTTGGCTTGCCTGAACTGCTCATACTGCGAGTGACCTCAGTTCCTCTGATCATCCGCCATTCTGTGTCACTCAAAAAATCCCCACAAACCCACCAGCATCTGACTTTACACACAAGGTCTGGCATTAAAAAACAAAACCAACCAAATCTGATAAACTTGTACTTTATCAGCAGCAAATTAATTTCAAAACAGTCAAGAAAATAAAACATTTAAGGAGAAAAAATGAATGAGGAGGACAGAAAAAACACAACATGCTTAAGATTATTCCAGAGTCTTAGAAACAGGTTCCTGGAGCCTCTCTCCTGCCAGCTGTATTTATTTTCTTGTTCTGAGTTGCAAGAGAGCTACACAGTACTTGGAAATAAATTTTGTTTCTTACCTGTAACGTTTTTCCCAGGCCCATACAGTGAGCAAGAATGCAGCCAGAGCCAGGAGATGTCTTTGTTTTTTTTACGGATTCACAACAGCAATCCCACATGAACTGAACACCTGAAGGAAATTATTGGAAGTTTTGTGATTAAACATTCATTTTATTAAAGTTCACCCGATAAGAGCACGCTGTGATCACTGAGATCATGTTAACTCTTAGGAAAGCAGCTGTCAGGATAATTATTGATTTATTTCTGCCCTGTGGGTTGTATGTGGGATGGTATTTGTCTTGAACTTGATTATATTCACAGCTTCATTGAAGATGTGGCAACTGGGTTGGAAAATATTCCTGTGAGGATGCAGATTGCCTGATCTTGGGGACAGGGAGAAGAGAAGACACATTCTTGTTTTGCCAGTCAGGGAGTTTTTATTATTTTAATTTAGTCTGCATGAGGTGCTGTGCCCCTGGAGAGCAAAAAAATCTTTTCCTTTAAACTTTTTCCTTACCATCTACTTGGTGTGGCTTCAGTCTGGTCACGATACTCCTGTGAACTTGCACTAATGGTTCTTTGGTTTCTTCATCTTCATCTAAAACCAGCTTGGTTGTAATGGGACATTTGAGAGGTGAAGCATCTTCGATCTCTATCACCTGCAAACACAAACAGGGCATCAGAGGAATATTCTCATGAGTAACACCCAGGGTTTGAGACACTTCAGATTTACCAGTACTGGAAGTCATAATTTTTTTAGTAAAGAGAAACTTCCAATTCTTTACTGCATCACAACTTACTGTGAAGTGAAGCAGCAGGGAACTGAAATAACATTCTAAGGTCACAGCAGTCAAATAAAACTTACCAAGGTCAACCTGCAGGAAACTGCAGACAAAACTTGTGGCTTATAAGTCTGCATCTAAGCAGTTTTCAAAAATAACTCATCAAATTACACTGAGGTTGAAATTTATCATCTTAAACATCATCAGGAATTGAAATTCACATTTTACACAGGAACCAGACCATACCTCTCTCAATTTCTCTCTCTCCCGTTCTCTCTCTGCTATACGTTTTCTTCTTTCTTCTTCTTCTTTGAGTGCATTTTGTGTTTCTGTTCTAAGCTTATCATCTTTAATAATTTTCCTGATTTTCTTCCTGCCTTTTCCAGGAGATTTTGAGTCATCATTGTCCTCATTCTCAGAGTTACTCTATTAAAAATGAAATAAAGTACACATTAGCAAGAAAATCATGGTGCAAACCCTCAAACCCTTCCTTCTTATACAAACTCCCAGAAATTCTTACACACACAGGTGAAGTTCAGCAAATAAGAAAAAAACGCCTATTTTAAAAGTCTGACCAAAGAAGTGCCACCTTAACTGTAATGTACTCTGAGATATCAAAGGTAAGCCCAGCTCTGTAAAGGCAGTACTGAAGGCACTGCTATAATCTGACAGTAACTAATAATTATTAATAAAACACTTTTTTCCTGTTATATTGGTGCTAAATCAGATCAGCCCTTACCTACACCACACAGGAAAAGAAACCCCAACACTACCAAAGCCTTAATCTACAATTTGTCTCATCTACATTTAGATTAAAAATTCCATTTACTTCAATATCATGCATTTTTATCACCATCTAGACAGGAAAGTTTTAGTTCAACATAATGGTTGACCTCCACAATGGTGGCATTTTACAAATTGTAGCCTGAATTGAGAAAGGTTTTAATTTTTTTATTGTCTCTTGTGCAGGGCTGTTTGAGATACCCTGAGCAGCTGACAGAAGATACAGGAACTCCCTATTTATTATTTCAAAACATGATACAGCACCTTATTCTCATTTTCACTCGATGAATCCTCTTGAACCTTTATCCTCCTTCGTTTCTTTTTCTGTTTGTAGCTGCGCTGGTTTTCTTCAGCCTCAGCTTTTTTGGCAGATCTATTAAAAATGCAAAAAGGCAATATTACTGATTAACCATAATAATCCTCTGCCTCACTGAAAAATAATGGCAAAGGAGTACTCATCATCAATTAATAACATTTGCACCCCTTTTGTGCAGTTAGGGCTGACCTCCAAATTCCTTCCTGCTCAGCCCACTGGACACACAGAGCAATGAGAAAACTCTATAGAATCTCAGAGCTATAAAGCATTAGTTTTATACTGCAATCCACCAGCTGAAAGTGATGTATTTGGCATTAAAATGTCCATTTTTTGTTGATTTTTTTTTGTACTGGCTTATCAAATTGTTGTGTATCCCCTACTGCGGTACAAATTCAAAATTCCCACATTTGCTGCAAAATAAATTAATGTTCTATAATCCCTACAGAAATATCATCAAGGGTTTTAAGAACTGCTCCAAAGTGTTTCAACTTTTACCGTCTCCCTGCATAAACTGCACTATTCACACCCCAAATAAACACAGGGTAATAAGCACAGTTCAGTTCTCTCCATACCTTGTTCTTGGCCTTTGGTCATCCTCAGACTCACTGACCTCTTCACTCACTGCAGACTCTTGGAACTCGGAGTCATTCGAGTCATCACTGCTCACTTGGAAAAGAAAGCAGCATTTATTCCATGGTGAGGATCACTGCAAAGCCAGCAGAGCTCCTCACTACACAACAAACTGCTGAAGAGCAACAAGCACTACCAAGGTTCATTTCACACCCATATTGATAAGAAGTAATAGGAATAAAAGGGCTGAAGAGAAGAAAAAGTTAAAATTTAAGCACAAGCTGAGTCCTGGTGGATGGTTTATTGTTGACCACAAGCCTTGAGGTCCTTATGCATGAACATCTCCATTTATTTTACAAACAAATGGAAGAGAGCATTAAATGATGGAGAACTGTGGGGAACAGTATGGAGCTTCAGAAAACAAAAGGCGATTTTTAGTTAAACAGAAGCTTTTGTTTCAAATGCTTTACATGTCATTTTATAACCATACTTGAGAAAAGGGCCCTTATTTACACACAAAATATAAAAATGCATGGCTACATTTATGGCTTGGCATTTCCTCAGGTAACACAAGCTCAAAACTAACTCAAAATGCAATTAAAATACACCTAAAAGCAGCATTAGCAATACTCTCCTAACCACTTTGAGGAGCTCTCACTGGTATTTTTAGGTAATGAAGACACCAGCATGACATTTAACACCTTTAATTTCAGCTTGACCTTGAACACAGTGGAAAGTTTAATTGTTTTATGAATGACAAGGCTTAAAACATGAGCTGTTCTACATACAAGGGGAAAGGTAACATTAACATAGGGCTAGAAAGGGCAAACCGAAATAAAATATATTGTTCTATTTGAGGGCAGGCAACTTCAAAGGCTTGCAATAACGAACCCTGAGCTGCCTTTATTTGCACATTAATTCAAAGGTAATTCACAGCTATTCCTCCTTCATTAAATGCTGCAGAGAGAGTTTTAATCCTATAAGGGAGCAAAAACATGAATAAGCAAACAGACAAAAATGAGTGTTTCCATGGAGGAAAATGCTACAAAAATCACATTAATTCTGTGGAAGATCACAAGACAGGGATCAGAGAAGCCCAGTGCACCTTTCCTGGCCAGGAAAACACCCAGAGGTTCTTTGTTCCTGCCTGCAACAATGCAGGCCCAGCCCAGGCTCATTTCACAGTGCCATCTGGTGCTCAGCTCCAGCCTGCTCCTCTGCAATTCCAGCATGGACACATTCCTACTGCCAGCCCAAGAGAGAAATTGCAGAAAGGACAAGACTGATTTGCCCACATTTAGACATCCTGGCCCTGCCTCTGCTGTTTAGGATGGATATTCTAAGACTCCACAGGATTATTCCAATTCAGAGGATAGAGCAAGTGGAGAGAGCTGCACTTGTATTTGACATTTCAAATAAAACTATTTATCAAACAAAGATAAGGGAATGCTAGATTTCATACACAAGGAAGTTTTTAAAATCAAAAAGATTGAGATCTCCATTCTGACAAGCTTTGGATTTATTTTACAGAAGGAAGTCCTTTCTATGACCAAAAAAAAAAAAAAAAAAAAAAAAAAAAAGTGGATCATGTACCTTTCCTTCTATTTCTGCGCTTCCCCCCTTCTTTTTTGTCTTTTGGTTTCACCACCTTCTTTTCTTCTCCAGACTCCCCATCACTCACGGTGAGCTTCTGCCTCAGCAGTCTGTGTCTGTATCTGGGCTTCTTGGATGTTTCTTCTTCCTCTGAATCTGACTCAGAATTACCTTCATCCTTTTCAGACTTCTTGTCTTCCTTTTCCTTCTCTCCTGTCACACAGAAGAGTCAGTACCACATGCATACCAAGCACTTTCTAATCTTACACAAATTGGGCAAGAACTAAAATCTGAATTAATTTAGGCTAAATCCTGTGCTTTTCCAGGGAATTACAAGCAACAACAAACCACTTCCCTCAAATGTTTAGTATTTCCCGCTGCCTGAATGCTTGGAATGCCTGTTCCAGTGAGTGTTTTAGCCAAATCTCTCCTCAGCACTTGCAGAACTTACTGTTCTGTAAAGATTAACCCTCACAAACCCCTAGGATGTCTTAATTGCTTACAAAAACCAGACTATAACAAAAAAATAAACCTACAGAAGGCTAAAAGAGATGATAATCCTCATGACCATGTACACTGGCCTCTATGTGGCAACCACATATCAAAATCAGTGATATTTTTTGCTGAAAACTTTAACAATCATCCTTTTCCCAAGTGACCCTTGAAATCATGACAGGTGCCACAGCACCACTTTTTCCCAGATGCTTTTTGGTGCTTACCATCATCTCCTGTGTTTTCAGTTTGCTTTGCAGGTTTCTTTTTTTCTTCCTCCGGCTGCTCATCTGAAGACGTATCCTCATCAGAGGAAAGATTGGCTTTGATTTCTTCTAAAAGCATTTTCTTGGCAATTCTTTGAAGTAAAACAGAAAACACTATTTATTCCATTGTTCAAGGAAATCTATGAACGACAAGTGTAATCCTACACCATTCAGAACTTCAAAAAAAGGGCTGAAAGCTGAACAACAAAAAAAAAAGACACGTGATGAAAAGTCACTGTGGCAAGACAGGATCTATCAGCAAAAATCTCACATTAAATGTAATGTGTTGACTTGCTTTTAGAAAGCAGGTTCGTGTAAAGCTTCTTTAAAAGAGAAGTTTCCTGCTTTACAGTAAACTTGAAATGGTTACAAAATGTACAGACTTGAGATTTCATTCTATCCATGGTCTATCTGGATAACTAACCACAAGCACTCGCAAAAACCCTTATGTGTTTATACTCAAAAAGGTCTGACCAACACTACAGGACCTGAATTCCAGATAAAAATCATCATCTTATTTCCTGCTCCACAAACTGTCCACTCTGCTTCCCATGGTTTTACTGCAGAACAAGTTTCCAGCTAATGCACAAGTGACGACGGAAAAATTATTTCTTTACATGCACTTGCAACATAAAAATCTTGTCTGAGTCTACCCAAGGCAGGTATGGCAAAAGCACAGGAAAATAGTGGACTTAGAGTACTTGTACTTCCAGGGGAAAAAAAGTAAACCAGGTCTTCCTCATATAAATATCAGGAATACTACAGTTTTCATTCTGAGGTCATCCATTTGAAATGAAATGTGTGTTTTCTAGGTGAAAGCTCATCTGTCTTGCCTTTTGGGAGTATTAATGCATGCTGTGTGTACATAGTTCAGGATGGGAAAGCTCTCACAGCAGTCAAAACAACAGCTCAAAAGCCATGGAACTGATCCAAAACCCAGGCTTCACTTGGGAATGGCAAAGGAACAGGGATCTCTCAAGCAAAGCTTCCTATACAACAGAAAACTGAGTTGTTGCTTCTATGGAGTACCATAAAATAAGCTTTTAACAAGCAATATTTCATTTTCCAGCCTGCAATATGTCCCTAAAACAAAATAATTCTTCAAAGGGAATCTTCCCAAGCTATCTTCTCTGACATTCCACACAGTATTTTCCTATTTTTGAATAGTGTAGTTTTTAGAAACCCTTTCACACTAATTTATATTTGGTTATTATTAAAAGATGGAAGCAAAATAGTTTCATAAACATTTCAGATTGTTGAGGGAGTCAGATCATCCATTAGCATCCAAAACACACCCCCCCCCTCTCTCTTGAGAAGAAAAAGTTGTTTTTCTTTTAATTTAAAGCTTTACTGAGCAGTACCCTTGGAGAATTTTAAGTCTACATCTATCAAGAAATCACAGCATGAACCCAAAGAAAACTTACTAAAGTCCACAGATAAGTAACATCCTCTCCCAAATTCTTTTTGCATTAGGTCCTCCCAGAGGATATTTGGAAAAGGGATTTAGGGTTTGGTTGGTCGTTGATTTTTTTTAAAACCCAGCATATCATGTGTAACAGCAACAGAAATAAACAGCTCCTCATATAGGAAATTCAGACTATATTTCTTCCATCTCTTAATGGCTAGAACTTTTTCTTCAAAATGAAACTGCTTGGAATGTCACAGGTTGGCTTCCCTTTAACAGCTTTCAACATGAATTATTAACCTTGACTCCTACTCCAGAAAATGCAGAGAGCAGTGGTCTGGCTACTCTTCTTGATTAACAGAAACCTAGAGTTTTGGAAGAGAAAAAAACCTAAATGACCTGAAAAAAAAATTGAAATTGAATCCTGAAAGTCCAGCCTTTGACTTATTTTGGCAAGTGCATTAGCAAAGTGAAAAGAGCTCGTGGATGGCAATACTTACCTCTACGCAAGTCACCTTTAAGAGGCTGACTTTGTTTCTTAGCAAAACAAGACCTTAATTTCAATTTGTTCTTTAATTAAGTATTTATTTTTAAGAGGAATAGGAAACATCAAATGTATCTAACACCTAAAAAGACCATGCACAAAATCTACCATCCATAAAGAGAAGATGCTCTCATTTTCCTGTTAATCACCAGCATAACCAACAACCAGACTGGGTAAACTGATTAGTTTCTAATTATTTATAAAAATATTGGTTAAGAAGTTATTGCTATGTTAGAAAATTAGTCCTGTTTTTTATCTAGGATGAAGACTTAATCACTTGCAACCAAATTGAGATGGGACTATTTGTTAGTGAGAAAAGCTGCATTTTCTTCAATGATTTACTGGTATGAATTTAGGGAAAAAGAAGTGAGACATTATTTAGATGTTCAAGATTTAAAAGATGCCCATTTTTAATTAACTATATATCTGATAGGAATGATAAGTGTAAGCAACATTAGACCCAAAGAGATTAGGCCTTGTAAATGCATGTGACAAATGACTGATGCAACAAATGGCTTATCTGAATTATTATAAATTGAGTACTGGACTCTGGAGGCTGCGTTTAAATTAAACCACAGTAGATGTTGACCAGGATAACACATCACATTTCTATTTTATGATAAAACCAATTTAAAGTCAGCAGGTTTCTAAGCTAAGAAACTTCACATGGTAGCTTTAACATTTTAGTATTTCCATTAATAGCCCCAAGAAAAACAAGCTATGATAGTGTGAAAATTCCCTCACTCATATTCTTCCAGAGAAAACCATGGAAATCAAAAGGGACTGTAATATTTATCAGGTCAAGGACATAAAAGATTCTTGGCCATTCAGATGTAACAGTTGAGCACCAGCAATGGATTTCACTAAGAGGCACAAAGAGCCACATGACCTCCAGCACAGGGTTTCAGGCAGTAAAAAATAAAGTCAAAAATAAAATAATATTTTAAAATCGCTGCATTTTACTCATTCCTGCACTGATCTCCTGTGACCTGGAGCATGTCATGTTGCCCCACTCTATCTTATCTAAACTTATGGTGACATTTAGATGGAGGGCACTTTCCCACACACATTTATCCAGTGCCTCACAGAATGGGGCTGCAACCTCAACCAGGACACACAAAACCAACTCCAGAATAAAATAACAGCACATATGCACAATTTTGTATCAACTGGGATTTAAAGATATTTCCCCCTTGTAAGAACAACACCAACAGAATACATTTCTAAACAATGAACTGATTACTATGGATTTTTAAGACGTGCTAAAAGAAGAGCTTTCACAAGAGACAGACTGGAAATTACCCAGGGGTTGCTTGGTTACTCTGCAGGACTACTTTAAAAGCTCCTTCAGACTTTGCAGCAGAACTGGAACAGCAGGTGCAGCTTCTCATGATGTGGAGTTAAGCCCCCATGGTAATTTGCACCATTCTTGCTCAAGAATTTTACAGTGCCAATACAATGAGGTTGTTCAAAATCTTGGTGAGACAATGTAAAAATCACTTTTCCTCAAAAGCCGTAATTTTAAATTTTAGTTCATGACTGTGATGTTTTATTACCAATTAGATTACATCAACTCACACTCAGTGTTCGTAAGTACCTACTAATTAGATGTAGAAATAAGGTTGCCCGAACAAAGCCCTTGGGTGGGAGAGGATGTTGGAGTGTGGCTAATAAAAGCCACCAGAATTCCAGCTAGAGCACTACTGGCTTAAATGGGCCTTCAGGGTCCTACTAGAAAATTCAGAACCCTTTAAAATAGATTTTAATTAATTAATATTTCGTTGAAATGTCATACACGTCCAAAACAAAAGGAGTGAAAACTGCCAAACACCTTGTTCTAAATACTGTGCTGTCTTTGTTGGAAGAGGCTGATTTTCAAGCTGTCAGAGTTGGGTTAAATTAAATGCTTGGACAAGAAAAACGTTTTACAAAAATTTATTGTAACCATCAAATACTTAAAGGCATTCTGCATTAAATACACTATTAACTTCTTCATAAACAGAACTACTGCAAACATATCAAACAGTACCATTTAAAAGATCAGAAGGACCAATAATAGTTACACAACAGAAGATGAAAGCATACAGCACTGTATGGCATAGTATGACCCACTTGGATATTGCATTCTGGCAAAAAAAAAATGATTTCAAGGCTATTAATATTCATATCATGCACATCCCCAGGTATGCAAATAACAGAACATCTAAACTAGAGACTTGCAAACAGGAGAGTTCCCACACTACAAACACCCAGCAGGTACCAGGTACCCTCTTTGGCCTGGAAGAAAATAGGCAACTTCTCTGAATCAGTAGGTAAACTACTTAAACACTTTGTGTTGAGTTAACAGAAGAACAAGTTTTTAACTTCTCGAAATTTGTTCCATCTTTTTTTACAGTTTATAGCTCTGATTTTGGTGCCAAGTACAACACATGATGAAGGTAAAGTCACACTGCATTACCAGTTAACATGTCTGAAGGTTGACAACACTGTTTATTGACAAAATACCACCCCAACTCATAAATAGATGTTCAAAAGATCCTCTAAGTAAAAACTTAACAAAGAGGCAGCTTCAAAACAAAGTACAGAAACTGATTTTTAAAGCCCAAATTTATATTACTGTTTGTTATCAATTAGCTTCAATCATTTCCCAATATAGCTGTTAAACTAAAATCATGATTGAGTTCTGTCAGAAAACGTGGTAAATACTGAAGTTCTGACAAAAGTGTATTGGTTTTGTTATCAACCAGAAACTCACAACAACAAAAAAGGGGAAAAATAAAGGAAAAAAATTAATTAAAACAGGACTGAAATTAAAGCAGAATTTTAGAAAATCTTGATATACCAAAGTTTACATGTTCTGCTTATGACCCTGTGCTGTCAAAGTCCCTAATAAACATGTTTCTTTAAAGAGCTGAATTACTGGGTTTAAATTTGATGACTGAAAACACACAAGAACTAATTCAGCAGCAGCATTTTGATGCCAAACTGAGGTCCGTAAAGGATATAAACCAATGTTTTCAAAATTTACTTCAGCCACATATCAAAACATACATCTCTGTGAAACAAGGATTCCATATTCTAAACTAGTAAGGCTCAGAAGCAGAAAAAGACTCCACCAGCAGCTGGTCCCACACATGCTATATGGCCAAACAACCACAAAAAAATCAGTTTCTGAAATACTGTATAAAAATTTGTTGAGCAGCTCTTCAGTCTAACTACAGTAATTTCCAAAAAGAACCTGTGGCTCCATACTTCATGTTGTGCATTTAGGAAATGAAGCTTTTACATTTCTAGCCAGGCTAATTTTGATAGCTACAATGGTACTGGGTAAAATATGACACATCTTAGCTAACTGTATCTTACAGAGATGCTTTTTTATTGAATTCCAAACTGAAGCAATACATATAAGCCACAATTCTGAAAATATCTATGCAAAGACTTAAAATATATAATTAGTCTCCTTGATACCAGTTAAGCCTATGCACAGTGCTTGTAGAATCATGGCCTTAACTCACATTAGTGACTTCAGATACTTTTTAGTGGATTAAAACTCAGTTGAATTAACAGCTGAAAATATCTAATACGATTTTTCCCACATTTGTGCTTTTTCTTTATTGAGAAAAGGCGTTTCAATTTTTAAAAAAAAGCATATTAAGTAACAGTAATAACCAAATCCATTCTGAAAATATTGCAGCACTGCAGATCACACAGATGCAAACTGTCACCTTCTATTCCCCACAACTAACTGAAATTCACATTTAGCAGCAGCAGCTTTTGACCTGCCTGCAAGATCCTTGTCACCAACCTCCCACGTGCACGGGGAGCCCCAGCAGGACAGCGCTGCAGTGCTTTTAGAACAGCCCCTAGCCAGGTGTGTCAGCTACCACTTCTAAACATTGGCTTTGCATTCCTGGCTCTGGGGGGCCTCTGTTTTCTGGCCCCGTGTTCACACTTGCGGGAGGCCCGTGAGCGAGTCTTTACCGGGCAGGCAGCCGTGCTTTTTACCACCTGCTTGCTCCTCCGTTGCGCCGGTTTGCGCCCACGCCTAGGGTGTGTTATAATCGTTTTTATGTCCTTATGGAGGGTATCATACCTATTCTCAGGGTCGTCATCATCATCATCTTCCTCCTCCTCCATTGGAATAGTCCTTGACAGAGCATCTCCCTCATCCCCTGAAAAACAAAGCCCAACAGAAAACACTTAAGGCATGTAAATCCAACAATAAACGATACATGAGAGCCCAATAAAGAACATAACACATGAACTTCATCTCCATCAACAATCTGCATTTAAAAACAGCTTGGTAATACCACTTTTCTACCAGTTACCTGTCCTGACAAATCAAAATAAATCTAGTTTTTTCAGTTTTGCTCACTACTGCACACAACTTGCAACTCATTCCCAACTACATACTGTGAATTTGGGATTTTACATCAAAACAGTACAGACCAAATACCCTACTCAGGAATCAGAAATAAGTTTCCTAAGAAGTTATTTCCTCTGCCAGAAGCTCCACTAATGAGTTTGTGCAAACTGAAAAGAAGGCACAAACAAACACAGGACAGAACTGCTTCCCAAGCCCATGGGCTGCCCTGCTGCCAGGAGGGAAGCACTTGAGAACACCAATCCTTCCTATTTTTGTTTTCGCACGGTGAGTGTGTGTAGAGTTGTATTTTGAGAATTCCACTGTCACCCTGCTTTTGTATGTTAAAACTTGCCTTCTGAAATT
>VZSR01000193.1:2380957-2488325 GCA_013398615.1 Brachypodius melanocephalos
TGCTGACCCCAGACCTGTCCTGCCTCGTCCCTTCCAAACTCCGGCAACGAATGCTGCACAATAGAGCAACATTCCACATGCTATTCTTACTGCAAATATCCAAACTCAGCTGCACTACATGGCACTGTCTCATGTACAAAGGACATCAAGACCAACAGCATGGCACATGTGACTGAGAAGGAACAGCACAGTGTGAATCCTGCCCTTGAGCTCCTCTGCACTCTCCTGGCTGGACTGAGGAATTTGGATTGTTTCTAGCACATTCCCAGGCCTCTCCCCTTGCTTTTCTCTCTTTTTCGTCTTGCATGCACGTCAGACAAATCTGCTAGGCAGGGAAATTAAGGGAAAGAAACTTCACAATCCTAATAAACTGAGATCTCTCATTCATAATTTCTGTTTATTTTCCATCTGTGGGGACTGGACTAAAACCAGGCTGCAAGGAGCACTCTCCGAGGTGATCACAGGAAGTCCCTCATGTTAAAAAAAGTATCCTGCTGGCTAAAGCAAATCCTAAGTCTCATTCAATGATCAATCTACATACCTTATTCAGATACAGAACAGACTCCTTAATTTTATTAATTCACCTATTAAACCAAAAGCAAACTACAGACAAAGGCCACATTCTTCTCCTCTGAAAATATGCTAACACACGCAGAATTTCACAGAATCAAACCATAACTAAAGCTGAAAGAGGCATCTAGACATGCTCTACTCCAACTCCATCCTCAAAGCAAAGCTAACTCCAAAGTCAGGTCAGTTACTTCAGGGCCTTGGCCAGTCAAGTTTTGAGCATTTCCAAGGACAAAGATTCTGAAGTTCAAGAGGGCAACCAGTTCCAAGTTTGACCATGCTCATCAGTGTAAGAATACTTCTACTGTCTATCAGTTTTCCTTGATAAATGCTGTATCCACTGGCTCTCATCCTTTGGGCACACATCCAGCTCAGTCCCCCCCTAACACTGCCCGTGAGGTGATTTGCACACAGAAATTCACAACCCCTATTTTTAGCATTCTGTGTCCAGTCTAAACCAAGCCACTTCGCTCTCAGTCTAACTCCCCTGTCAATCATCCCACACCAGAGTCTTGTTCAGTTTGTACCCTGCTGCCATCCAATAATGACCCAATCTTTCTACTGTGACCTGCCAATGAAACAACAGCTCCCAATGTCTCACACACCTTCTGATATATTAAAACCAACTTTCTTCTCTTGGGCCATTTCAATACCAAGTCCATGAACTGTACATGAGCATTTCCATTTTTCAAGGCATTTTTCACTGATGGTCCAGTGATGCTGAAAGCTGTCACTGAGTGCCATCAATTGTCTGTCTACAATTTAAGAGTTTTAATGGTTGTGGCAGCAGCCACATGCAAAAAACCAATTCATGGTTTACTATGCAAATACTGTGCAAACCATGAACTATCTGCAATCTCCCTCAGCAGTGAAATCACTGGGGAAAACATTGATAAGGCAGCACTCAAGGAAAAGTCCTTCAAGTCCCAGTATTATCTGCACAGACGCAACAAATGAAAACAATAAGCAATGGTGGATTTCTAAGTAGCTCTTCTTAGCCTACATGGCTCTTGTGAGGCATAAAAATCATTGACTTGATTTTTAAATGTGTATTACAGTGCCACAGGTCTCCAGAGTCACCTCCAGTGCACAGACAGGAGGTGATAAGTTTGAGTTCACCACATTATCTACTCCTTCCAACCAGCTTCTGCTAAATAGTCCCCGGGCAGGCGAGGCAAGGGCCAGGCTTTGGGATGTTGGACTGCAAGACAGTACCTGTTGTAAATACTGCCTGGAGTTTCCAAACATCATTTTCTCCTCAAGGCACAAGCTGCACAAACTGAAATCACAGAATCTTACAGCCACAGGACAGTTTGGCTGCAAAGGAACTTCACATGTGCTTCCAAATCCACATCAAAAAACCCAACAGGCTGCAAACATTGAAATGTATAATTAACAACTGATGAGTGCTTTTTGCTTCTGGATTACTAAATGTCACCCAAATCTTACAAAACTCCTCTGTTAGTATTTTTATATGTGTACATGAACATCTTTTGCACACCTGATGACTGACAAAATCCCACATCAGCAGACAGCATCAAGCTTTCGGTCACTGGCCTGATCTTCTGCTCATCGCTGCTTCCATCGCCTGTGGAGTTCTGATCATCAATTTCTTCCTTATCAGATGAGGAAGAGGAAGTGACAACCACCTTCTTTTTTGCCACCTTCTTTTTTAAATTGGTCTTTTTATTGTCTTTTACTGATCCTCTTTTAGTCTTTTTCTTAGTGTCTTCATAAGACTCCTCATCAGAAGAGGATGAGTCATTCTGTTCTTTCTTGGAAATTTTCTTTTTGTGGCTTATTTTTTTCTTTTCTTTTGTTTCAGTTCGTTTTTTACGCCTCACGGCATCATCATCAGAACTCTCCTCTTTTTGGGGAGATTTCTCAGTATCAGAGGAAAAATCAATGTGTACTCTTTTAGCTACTCTCTCTCTCAATTTCCTCCTCTCAGTAAACACGGGTTCCTTTTTAATTTTGTCATTTTCAGAAGAATTGCTACTTCCTTTCTCTGCAGATGACTTATCAAGATCAGAAGAGGAATCATCTTGTTCTTTCTTGAAGCCTTTCTTATTCAACTTTTCAGATTTCTTTGCTTTGCTTTCTGATTCTTTTTTGTTCTTGACTTTGTCTTTTGAAGACTCCAACTTGTGCTCTTTCTTTGCTGACTTCTCAGTACTCTCAGAAGAAGAATCATCCTGTGCCTTTTTCTTTCTCAAATCCCTCTTTTTAACTTCAGGATTCTCCTCTTTCTCCAGTGAAGACTTCTCAGCATCAGAAGACTCATCACGTTTTCCCTTTGCAGATTTTTCTTTTGAGTCTCTGTTTATCTTGTCCTTAGCAGCTGACCTCTTACCCGTTTTTTTATCTTTAGAAGAGTGATTCATTTCCTTCTCTGGAGAAGACTTCTCAGCATCATCATCATCTTCAGAAGATTTACCTCTCTTCTTCTTCAGATTAACCTTTCTCTTACTGCTTACTTTTTTTCTTTGTTCTTCTTCAGAGGAATCATAACTATCATCTTTTTCTGAGTATTTTTTCTTCGATTTTTTTGCAGCCTCAATTTTACTCAACATTTTTATCTCTTTTTCCAACTCAGAATCATAGTTTGAAGAATCAGAGTAGTTTTGTCGTTTCTTTTTGGCAGCAGCAGCATTTTTAGCTGATTTGCCTCTTTTAGCCTCTAAATCTGAACCAGAACTGGAACTTTTTCTTTTTCGTTTCCCATTTTCATCCTTTACTGATTGACTCTTTTGAAAATCCAAAGTCTTTTGATTCTTTGCTGGTGTTTCACTGTTGCTCTCGCTGTCTGAGGAGCTGCGACTCATCATCCCTGCTTCTTTAAGGACAGCTGGCAACTCATCAGAGTCTGAGCTGTGATCTAAGTCGTATGGCTTTTTGGATTTGGAAAGTTTGTTAGGACTGGGACCATCAGCAGTGCTGTCAGAAGAATTCTTTTTATCGTTTTTCCTCCTGGGTTGCTTGGATGGTTTCTTCTTGTGTTTTTCATTGCTTGTGTCATTGCTGTCCTCTTCTGAGTTGGATGTCAGGGGGCTGATGTCTGTGGGGCGCCTCAATGGGGTGGTCTTGACGCGCGGCGACCTCCGGAGATCTGAGTCTTCCACTGGCACAGCGTCATTCTCCGTGGAGGGCTCGCTGCCAACATTGTGGTTTTGTTTTACAGAATCACAGTCTGCTGCCCTAGGTTGAGATTCATCAACATCTTCAGATGCATCAACGTCTTTATTGTCCTTTTCTAGGCTGTTGTCTTGATCTTCAGCTTTAAGCGTGGACTCTGAAAGGGAAACTGGAGTCAATTTTACAATCAGTTCTTTTGTCCCTTTAGCCGACGATTTTAACTTGGTACCACCTTTGGTATCTTTCACAGGAGTGTTCACTTTTGTATTTGAATTTAGAGTCTCATGATCTGCTGCTGTGTTCCCACTGTCCTGCTCATCTGATGGCATCTGAATCTCCATAGCAGACTCCAGAGTCTCAAAAATATCTTCAGGAACAGACGAGGGGATGGACACAATATCCATGTCTAAAGCCTCCGTACTGTTGGGCTCATATTGCGGTTCTTCATTTCTGCCAGACTTTTTCTCTTCCCCAGGAGCTGCCTTGTTATCTGTCTGTTCCACTGAGGGAACACTTTGATCCATGGGCTCATTGTCAGGCTGCTCCGACACAACTTTTTTCTGTGTCTCTGTGGCGTCATCCTCTTTTAATGCCACATGTTCCTTTCCTTCATCTTTTTTCACCTCATTTTTTTCTGACCTAACCTCAGTTTTTTTCTCTTTGGTATTTTTATCTTTGATTTTAACATTCAATGCTTGAATTTCCAGGTTCAGGCCTTCTTCTAGTGACAGATGAGCTTTTTTCATGTCACTCAACACAGATTTAAAAGCTTTCAACTGGCACAGCTGCACAGCTGGGCTTATTTCTACATTTTCTGCAGCGTTTTTCAAAAAGCTTACAAAGCTAGAATTCAGATTTGTTGTAGTTTCAATCAGTTTTTTTGTTTTCTTAAGCAAGTCTTTTGGCACCATTAGTGCTTTATAAGAATATGTTAGTGAACCTGAATATGAATTATCTAATTTTTTTTCTTCCCCATTACAATTTGCATTGTTTTTCTTTGGAGAAAGCTTGACTGTCTGGTCATATATTTTACTTTTTTCATTTTCAACTTTCATCTTTTTTTTGTTCTGTTGAAGTAGCTGCTCTAAATTTTCAAAGACACTGTCACAGGCAGTGACCAAGTCCAACAAAGGCTCTGGATGGCAAATATAGCAGTGCCACTGGGTATTTTCATCCAGGATAGTCGAGAGCTCCTTTCGGCCCAGGTTACGCAAAATGCACTTTTTACAGAAGGCGTTATGGCAAAAGTCACAGCAAATCAAATTTCCACCTTCAGCACACCACCTGCAACGAGATTGAGAAAGATACAAGTTTTGTCTCTGCTTCAACAACGTGATACATTATTAAATTCACATATTTAAAAATACAGGTGATGAACAGATATCCATTACTTGGAACCATTACTGAAAGCATGTCTGAGAAGCTCAACGGAGAATTGCAAAGTCAGAAAATTCATGTATTAGATTAAAAGCTCACAAAGCTGAAATGGTCAGTAATTTTCAAACACAGTTTCAGCACTGATTTCTTTAAAGAAGAGATAAAATTAATTAAATCATATTTTCCCTGATTCTTCTGGAAATTTGTGATTTATTTTACAGCAAAATTAATAAGCTTCAGTCTTTCTAGCCTTAACTCATATTTACGACTGCAGTACATGAAGAATGAAAAGTGGTGCACAATAAGCTCATAGAAACCAGAGACTGCACAATTTTGACTGAATTACACATTTAGATATTTGACATAAGGACAGAGAAGTGCTTTGGTATTTCAAAAGTGAGAGATGCATCTGGAGAACTGAGCTTCTCTGGCTCATGAAGTTTAGAATGTCAGATTCTATCCCCATCTTCAAGGTGTTAGGAATGTGGCATGTTATTTAGTTAAAAATGTGGTATCTTACAAGTGTTCGTTATTAGATTTCTTTATAAAATTTTTTCCTGCTCATTACTAAAACAACAATCAAATAGTTATAAAAACCCTGGGGTTGAGTATTTCTTGGTGACAAATAATTGTTGATCTACCTCTTATGTACTTGTCTTTATTTGTCAACGTCACAATTGCAAGGAAAAAGATCTCCAAACCAGTAGAGCTGTGGGTGTTACTTCAGTTTTTGTACACTTGTCCATTTTGCACACATTGCAGTCTTTCTACACCTTCCCATTTTGCACACAATGCAGTTTTTGTACACTTGCCCATTCTGCACACGTTGCAGTTTTTGTACTTACCCATTCTGCACACATTGCAGTTCTTGCACATTTTCCCATTCTGCACACATTGCAGTCTTTGCACACATTCCCATTTTGCACACACTGTAGTCTTTGTACACTTGCCCATTCTGCACACATTGCAGTCTCTGTACACTTGCCCATTCTGCACATACTGCAGTCTCTGTACACTTGCCCATTTTGCACATACTGCAGTCTTTGTGCATTTGCCTATTTTGCACATACTGCAGTTCTTGCACACTTTCCCGTTCTGCACACATTGCAGTCTTTGCACACTTTACCATTTTGCACACACTCTAGTCTCTGTACACTTTACCATTGTGCACACACTGCAGTATTTGTACACTTTCCCATTCTGCACACATTTCAGTTTTTATACACTTGCTCATTCTGCACACACTGCAATCTCTGTACGCCTTCCCATTTTGCACACTGCAGTCTTTGCACACCTTCCCATTTTGCACACACTGCAGTCTCTGTACACCTTCCCATTTTGCACACACTGCAGTCTTTGTACACTTACCTACACTGTTCATCCATTCCATCTGAATCACGACTGATGTCATCACTCATGTAATACTTGTAGCAAGTCTGTAAAGAAAGAGAGAGGACAAGGAATTCTTTATTAAATCTCAACTGGCTTCAGCAATTCACTAGATTTCAGCTTGCATTAGAAGTAAGCCAGTAAAAGCAGCAGCTGCAAGGTCTTCAGCATTCTAAGCCTTTTACATTTGTTTTAATCTAAAAAAACATCTTCCATGGTCCCAAACCATGACTTATTTAGATGGCTCAAGGTTTGTTTGAAAATTAAACAGGCTTTTGTTTGATGGCTGCGTATTTGTATATTTTAGAATATCAGCTGAATACTTCTCTCCAGTCTGAATGTTTCTTCCATCTATTTCCTAGGTAAATCAACACCACATCCTCCCTGACATAATTAATCCCACATAAATTACAATTTTCAGGTGGATGCTCCTTATGTTAGCATGTGATGCCATAAGGCTTTAGATTAAAACACCTTCAGGATTTATCATGATGTTAACATCCAAGAATTCCATTTCCAGGTGCAAACAAAGCATCTTCATTTGAAAAGTTGGTAATGGTAAGAAAAAAATACAAATGACTCAGCTAGGAGCACTGATGGCTTCAGTTGCTGAATTTTTGACACAAAATTTTGAAGGTTTGGTGTCTTTTTCTTTTCCCCAGCTGTTAGTGAAGAACGTTCTCCCAGACTTGGAGCTCTACTTTGAACAGGCATTTATACAGTTCAGGATGCTGAAGAGGCTTCATCACCTGAATTGACAATGATGATGCCTAATTAGCTGGAACAGACTTGCACATCTGTTCAACTGAACTATCCAAACCACCAAAATCAACATAAAACCCCAGTAAAATCTGATGTTCAGACACTCGATGGAACAAGTCAAAGGAAAACAGCTTCTCAGGTCTGGGACTTTTACCTAAGTAGCAGAAAAATAAGGGCAGAAATAATGGAAGAGCTGAAGATGGGGCTTCCATTCCTCCCTCTCACATTCACATAAGGCCATGTTCAATTAAGTAAAAACAGAGAAATTCAAGGGAAACAACACTTGATGTAATTCATGTTGCAGAGCTCCCAGTCAAGAGCTGATGCTGATCCCTGAGCAGGTTAAAAAAATGACTCAGCTCACTGGTCACACTGCAGGAACATGGGTGTGCAAGGACAGGAACAAGAGCTGAGACTCCAATGGAGATGGGAAGAGGTCACCTTGCGAGCTGATTTTTCTAAAGCACATTTTGTAAAAGAAACAAGCCAGAATGCAGAGAGGAGCCAGCACACCAGCCTAGATGAGCATGGCTGACTCTGGCAGCTGAGTATCTAACAATAATGAGGAACTGGGAAGGAGGAGGAGGAAGAGCAGGGAATGGCACATGTACATTATAACACAGAACTGTATCTCTATCTTTATCAGTATCTTTATAAATAAAAAATCTCCATCACTATAGAAATATGCAAGAGAGATCTTTGCAGCTCTTTGAAAATCAACAGAGGCCTCCCCAGGAGAAGGCAGAGGAATTTCCTTCCTGCCCTGTCCCACCTCTTCCCTCTGCAGCCAACTCAGGGCCTGTGTGGAGCCACCAGGAAGCCACACAGCTGAAAACTCAGATTATGGACTAGACCAGCATTGCAAAGCTGCCATAAATTAAAACAGTCCAGCAGCTGGCAGAAACAGAGATGGCTTTGAAGCTGCTTTTCTCCTCCTTATTTCAGTGCTGTTGTACATGGAATGCTTTACCAGAGATGCAGACTTGAATCTGTTCTTAAAATACATTATGAGTAGGCAGAAATTTCAGACAGATCATTGAACATTAAAAATTCACTAAGATTATACCCTTAAAGCTCTAGAAGTAAATAACAAAGAAATCACCACCAGTTTAACTGGGATATAAGAAAAAAAGAAATAAAAATTCATAAGTATATTTGCCTTTTTTCCCCTTTTAGTTTCTTTAATTGTAACAGCTAATGACTGAAAACTTTACTGAATAATGAAGAAGAACTATTCCCACAAAAATCCCACCCAAACCAACTAATGTGACATTTTGAAACAAAACTGTTTACCACATACCTTACAAATAAGCACTTTCAGTGTAGGGTGTCTATAGATTGAATCCTTTTGGAAATGGTTCACCTGCTGCCCACAAGCTGTACAGCTCACAATTCCATGGAGTCCTTCTTCTATGGAGAGGATTACAAACCACACATTAATTGTTTTCATCTTTATTTAAGAAATCTGTGTATACTATTGCATTTTGTTACAATATTCTGGCCTGACAGGTTTTTCATAGGCCTTTTTTTCTGCACCGCCCAGCGCCAGAGAAATCTTTCTGTAACCATTTGCCATTTTAAGACTGAAATTTCTCCTGATTTCTGTGCTTCACTTGGGGTCAAGATAGAATTCTTTCCCTTTGAGGGGTTTAAGTTGGGTTAATTGGTCATCCCATGAAAAAACACCTAAATTCAAGTCATCAATAAAATTCTTTCAGAGCAGCTCTGATATTCTGGACAATGTTCCCCATTTTATCTTTGTTCAACAAATACCACTGCAATTCATGTTTGTATTATGGCATTTCTTTCACACACACTTTTAGTTTCTCACAGAAAAACACAGAAAACTCTTACAGAAAATGCAAGCAACCCTTGTAACAGTGACTGAAAAGTCTTTTCTCACATCTTGGTCCCTTCTCAATGGTGGTTTTTGGGTTTCTCTGCAACTACAGTTTTGCTGTAATCCACATGTTCTCCCCATGTTGCTGACTGCTCCCTTGGTGTGTGCACCACTCTGCTGCTGCACTTACATTTGGTCAAAAAATCTGGTCTTTTTTTACGCTAACCCCCCAATTCACTTCAAAAGGGCTGAATTTGGGCCTGGCAGGCTCACTCCATGTCAGGCTCTTAATTAATACTTTGAGATCTTTTTGTTTTCAACAGCAGAGAAAGGAATACAATTTGTGAAAGTTCTGCACTTCCAAAAGCCCAGTTTGGGATCAAGCAGATACAGGTTTGATAAGAGATTACTGAACTGCAACTTGCCCTTTGCTGTCATGCTCAGTGATTAGATCAATAAGTAAATTTACTGAAACATATGAATTTATTGATTATGATCTGAGTACGGACATTGTATTTTTCCTATTTTTAATTAAATAATCACAACCCAAGAATCAGAACCAAGCTCCGACATCACCATTTAAGGAACTGAATGAACACTCTGAAGACACAGCACAAGCTCCCAGCAATCTGCTGCTGAAGCACACCCTCAGATGGCTCAGGGCAGTGAAACAGCTGATCCAGGCTCCTAATTCAGTGAAATTTTGAATACAGGATGTGTTTGCACCCTCCAGCCATCCTGCAGAGCCTGTGGACCTGCAAGACCCTCTCAGGAGCTCCAAACCAGCTCAACTCCCCCAGGTTCACAGGCTGCTGTGACCGTGGATGAACACACCCATCCCATCACAGCCCTTGGGAAAGAATCCCACATTCTGCAGCACACAATCCAAGCCTGGCACACAGCACAGTCCTGGAAGTGCTGCAGCAGTCACTGAGGGGCCCAGCCAACCCAGAGAGAACACGATATTCCCTGCCAAGCCCTGGGCCACTGCTCTCTTTTCCACAACCAAGGGAAAGCGCTATGGCCTCTGCCTCAAACCTGCAAGCTGGCACCAGGAAAAGAGAGAATCTATGAGGCAAACCTTAGTAAACCATGTTGCTACTACAAATGATGATGATCCAACGAAATTAAATTACTACTAATCTGTTAATATTGAGAAACCACTTGGTTAAAACCATTCATAGCTGAATTTATTAGCAAAAATACAACCACAACCATGCTGCAGACACACAACTTGAAAATAATGTCACAAAGAGCATTTGGTTGCTAGAAAGGCAAGAGTTCTGCTTCTACCACTATTTCTAATACATACAGAACATATATTCCTACTAGAAATGCAAATATTTTAAAAATATACATATATTTGTCAGGCATAGTACATGAGTAACCAGTCCAGATACACAAAGGAAGGTCTGCAAATTCCCTGGAGATGGAGGTTAAAAAGATTAAAAATCTGCCCTGGGGATGCAGACACAGGCCATAAAGCTCAAGCATAAATGTCTTATCTTTTTAACACTGTGCCCCTGAAGAGTTCTGTTGGACCATATGTAGAATTGTAAGGACAAATGGAAAAAGCATTTTTATATGAACAGGACATCTTTCATGAATAAAACAGAACTGCTGAAGTTTGTAATTTAGAGAAAACATCAATGCTCAGAATGTCACTGACACCACACGAGCCCAGGCGCATGTGGGCACAGTAAATGTGCACAGGCACATTTCCACAGTCACATTTCACTCCCCTTCACCCACAGCACTCAATAAATCACTTTAAAAGAGAGCAAGGATCTCAAATGATACAACGGGAAGGATGAAGGGTGTGTGCAAGAGCTGTTAGTATGGATACCCTGGCTGGAGGTGTGTGAGCTGAGATACTGCCAGTAGGGTTAACAAAAATATCTACCTTTCTATTGGCTACATTATACATAATCCTCCCTCCTCTCCTTTTGGGAAACAAAAAAAGAGGGAAAAAAAAAGATAAAAAAAAAGATAAATTAATTTCTGCTAGTATTATAATCTACCTAATTTCTCAGTTTTAGCAGCAGCTATGGAAATCCAGCTGACACAATAGTTTTTCAAAGGTAATCCTCAGAAGGGCCCACTGGTAGGGAACTTCCCACAATTTCAAAGCAAAACAAAGAAGTCTTTATATTGTTTGAGGGTTTAGGATTTTTTTTCTTAGCTCACTGATGGATAATCTGCCCATACATGTCCCTGCTCAAACATGGTTGCTTTCCTGCTGAGTCAGTGAATGTTCCTGTATCAGTGGTGTTCCAATTCGTCTGAAAAAGGAATACCTGTAACACCTGATTGCAACCAAGCAACTGCACCTAATGAAGCATCCTATACCTACTGAAAATAAGGAGTTTAATGGGAACTAATCTTAGCTTTCACTGCTGCATTGCAGGGGCAGCAATGGAGGCTAATTTCTAGCAGCTAAAATCCTCAATGAATAAAAAGCCAGAAGAGTGGAGGTATTTTTAGGATAATTTATCAGAAATATGAACAATTTTTAGATGTACCAAATGTGGTTGTAAGCAACAATTTAAACCCGTTTCAATAGATGTTTTAAATTGTATTTACCTCCACGCTTTTTGGGAGCTTCAGGTTTCATTTTAACGGTATTTCTGCTTCTAAATTCAGGCCCTTTAAAATCATCTTTGTCTTCATTCAGCACTGGCTCAGGCTGTACAACCACTGTACCTAGAATAATTTTGTTTAGAAATTGGAAACCATTACACATCCAAGTGAAGTGCAAAAGTTCTGATTAATAAAGCCAACAAAAAAAAAAGGTGCAATCTGTTGACTAAAACTCAACCAAGTTTTGAATGCAGATGTTCACAGAAAAAAAAACAAAACAAAACCAAAAAACCCAAAACCAACACCACACATTTCAAACTACATCTGTGTTGCAGCTGTAGGACAGAAGCCAAGGACTGAATGGGCTGAGGAGCAAAATCTGCTCTTCCTGCTGTGGCAGGTGCAGGACAGGATTGTCACACTGCTGGGGGTGTAGGACAGGAACTTGCTACCAATAAAGGACATCACTTAAATCCCTCAAAACCCTGTGCTTTTCTCTCTTTGCCCCCTTTTATTCAGTTTCCCCCATCTTCATTTATTTCAGTATTTATATTCAGTATACACAAAAAAGCAATAGAATAAAACTTGCTTTGTCTTTAATGAGATTCAAAATTGGACATTTTCATTTAAACAAAGTACTAATCAAAATTAGTGAAGGAAAAAACACATCTTTCCTACTTGAGAGCCCAGTTTTGTTGTGAGGACATTGAAAATAATGTAATATTCTGAAAAAATAATTTCAGAGTTACTGCTCTCAATACTGCTACTCATGCAGTGAACAGCAGTAATTTTTCCTGTAACTTTCATAGGTAAGAAATGGAGATTAATCCAACTCACTGCAGCTAAGAGCAGAGGGATGTAGGCCTACAGCATTAACTGTTTCTAAAACACGCTTAAAAATAGATCCAATAACGGCTTTTTTCTCCCCAGAGTTAGTTTTGCTTTTGTTGATCTAATTGCTAATAACCTCAAAGACAGTAAACAGTAAAATAAGACCTCCATGTGACAGAGCTTGAGACTGCTGCATAACAACAAAATGAATTCTTTCCCCTGTTTTGTGATGGTTTTACACAGATGTCAGTAGGCATTGAAATTAAGCCACCAGCACATCCTTGTGTACCTACACATTAAAATCTGCTGGGTTCCAAACTTGAAAGTGCTCAGGTTCCTCTTTTTTGTGGACAGAAACCAACAGGACCTTCAAGAGGCATTCTCCTGTTACGTGTGCATTCTAGTCAATCATTTATGCTGCACCATAATCTTGACTAATTTGCTTAATTCAGAAACAAACAAACCAAAAAAAAGACATGACCTACCTTTAGGCAAGCTTTGCATATCTACATCATTCTCTGAGTTCTCATTTGAAATATCTTCATTTACAGGTTCATCTACAATTTGTTCATCATCTGACCCAACATATTTTGTTACAACTGTAGGTTTCCTGCATAGACAGAAAAAACCCCATGCTCTGACAAACAGCACAAACTGCAATTCAGGTAAGCTTTGTAGGCAAAACACCACATGAACTATGAAAAACTATGTTCTTTTTAAATTAATTAAAGACATTAAGAGCTGGGATGCTCCAAATTATTACTATACAATTGTAGGATAATTTTCTGGTTTGGAACAGGATTTCTCCCCTCCCACTCGAAATAGAAGTATAATCTAATAAAGTCTTTTTGCTGTAAAATAGATGTTTGATGTATTTTTAAGAAAGTCACAATTCCAGGAAAGAAGTCTCAATGAAACACAGATGAATGTCTGCTCATGAATTTTATCCATCATTCCAGGCTTAACAGGCAGCACAAAGAGAACACACAGATATTAGCAAATTAAAAAAGCATCTTGGCAGAAGAGATGTTTGCAAGAAAATGCAGCAAATGCAGAAAGATATGAAAAAGCTGACTCTTGAACAAAAGCTGACTCTTGATCAGCTGACAGAATTCCACACAAACAATTTAAAACTGAATCCATGAAAATGAATGAATTTACTATGTCAGGATGGGGAGAAAATAATACAAAATATGGAGCAAATTTTTCAGTAATCTGAAGGCAATGCATGAAGTACTGCAGGATCTTGGTTTTGTCAATATAAGGTACAGTATGATAAATGGATGAGTGAAAATCCCTTTAGTGATAAGACAGGAAGCAAAAAACAGGACTAAAAAAGTATACAAATGAAAAGAGTTCAGCAGGACACTGGATCCAAAAGATGAGGGAAAAACTAAAGCCAAATATAAAACCACACTTGCAGATATGGCATCAAGACAAACATAAAAAGGAGACTGAAGAATATTAATTCCAGCAGGCATGAGAAAATAAAGCAACTTGGATAAAAAGGAAAGTGAAAGCAGATAGAGACTTCTAAAGAGCAGTACTGAGGCAGCTGCTGAAAGCTCAACTCCCTGCACAGTTCACTGGGATTTAATAAAAACCACAGAGGACAGAATTGAAGTGAGCAGTTGAGGAGGAGTTTGACTGGACTCAGTCTGCTCTTACTTGGGACACAGTTTGTCTCCTGTAGGTTGAACAGGTTGGTAAACAATTCACTCCACACTTTTTAGATCAAAGAGGGCAAAGGGATTAAGCAGGGATACAGCAAATGGCAGTTTCTGCACAGCACAACTCAACAGTACAGGCTGATGCTGCACTCTCCCAACAATCAAGCACATAAAACTTTTTTTCCTGTATGACCAAAATTACATTTTAGGAAGGATCCTACATGTACAAATAGCAAGTCTGAAGGAACTCTTGTATAACTCTTTTGTCCTGAAGATATGGAATAATCTTGTCTTTGTAAATAATAATCAAACTTTAGCACCTTGACCTTTCATCCTGAGAAATGGTTTGAATTTTAAGTGTACTATGAGGCATTCGTTTTACTAGCACTCCATAACTTCATGGATTTATACTGGTGTGGACCAAAAATATTTGACACAGTGCACCCACTTTTCTATAGCTTCCCACACCAAAAAGTAATTTATTTGTTTTTATTTTCCAAACCAACCTTTTGGAACGGGATGATCCTAAGGATTTGTTTTTTTCTGAAGAACTACTTCCCTAGAAACAAGAAAAAAAATGTAAAAGTCAACACATTTATATCCAAGGGAACTGTCAAAAACCAGTTTCTTGCATTAACTAGAAACAACTCAGAAATCACCAGTGCCCTTATTAAAAAATAATACAAAAGAGCAGCAGGAAAAGCAGTAACTACAACTAACAATTTCAACAGTTCAGTTAAACTGAATCTCTGGAGTTTCAGGTCAGAAGTCAGCAGCTCACACAGGTTTGGGAATGCTCTTCTTGCTACATGAAGAAACCAACCCCCTTTTCCAGCACACCGTTCCAGAGGGCTCTGGCACTCAGGAGCAGCAGCACTCACAAACTGCCAGCACAACAGACTCCTGGCACGTGGCTTATGTACCAGGAAGCACTGGCTGCCTTCAGGACAAAACTGATTTTTCAGCGGTTTTTGCACTCAGATCACAGCTAGGTCTGGGCAGTTGAAAATACCTGAATTTACAGCAGGAAAGGCAAACTAAGGCAGGGCACTGGCACTTGTGTTTTCTCTACAATGTTAAGATCTTGTCCACCAGAATGTTTCCAATAGGAGAACAAAAAGAAATAAGAAACACCACATGAAAAATTTCTGCTCAGTTTAACATAGATCCAGTACATCCATTTTTATTTTTTTTAAAGGAAACATATTTGCCTAAAGAACAACTAAGTACCTACTGCAATCTGAATAACAGGGTGAAGGGGATGACATTAATGGGTGCTTCTGACAGTATTATTGAAATATTTCTTGTAAAAGCAAGAGTGAACTCAGCCACTGTGCGCTAGACATGAAACTAGAATTCAAAAGATTTTTTTTATTCCTACCTCATCCCTGTTGTTCTCCATTGAAGCTGGGCTTCCTTTAGGTTCTCTACTTTTACCTATGGAGAGAAATTAAAGGAGTCCATTGAAATGCAAGGAACATCAGAAGTTCTTCATATTGCACATCACAGCATTGTTTGTGTTTCACCAGTCTGGACAGAAATATCTGTGACTTTCAAAGACAAACTGTTGCACAACAGAAAAGACATTCCACTGTATGGCATAAATTTTACAGAAATAATTCAGAAATCCCTTTCAGTTCAGTCCCTGGGAGCTTTGCTGTTGGTGAAGAAATACTGAAGCACTGCAAGTGCAACTGCATGCAGAAATAATATCATTAGTGCATTTCTGCTGATCTCTAAGAATTTACTAGAAGTATTTTCTCTCACACATCTTGACATAAGAAACTGGAAGTATTAAAACTGGAATCATGGAACCACAGATAAAAATTCCATTTGATCTAAGTTCTGATGAGAATTGCTATTTCTCAAACTTGGGAACTGTGGAATATAAAGAGCTGCAACCTATTTGCACCTGCTCCAATCCTGAAAAAGGAAGGGAAAGTTTGGAGTTTACTGACTGATTGATTCTTGCATGAAGTTGCTCCAAAAGTTTAAGAACAGTAGGATTTTAACAGATGCCACTGAACAGGAAGTCTAATTACAGGATATTTATCAAGATTACTTGTGATTTTAACAGGAGACTACTAGCACTGCAACTTCTTTATCTTTAAACTTCAATTTTGGGGAAAACCAAACAATTTACTCCTATACTTCGAAAAAAACTGAATCACTTAGAGAATTCAATGCTGGATATTTGACCTCTGCAGAACTGAGTAAAACACAGGGAAAATCATCCAGCCATTTCCACATGTGAAGAAGGAAATACAGAATGGAAACAGAGGATAGTTTGGGCCTTTTTAAGTACCTAAAAGTCCTTCCCTAGGATATTACAGGCATTCCCTATTGTGAGGGAGGAATCTGAGATGTGGAAGGAGGGTGACATTTCTGCTGAAGCTTGGATACTGCCCACCTTCTACTCTTGACCAACTCTGCCTGAGTGATAAACCCATGGAAAATACCAGCTTGGAGAGCTTGGCAGAGCTTCCCCTGCTCTGGCAGCCCCAGTGTGTGTAGACTCTGCCCTCACACTGGTAGCCTGCTGCACATGTGCTATTCCAAAAGCAGCTGAACGTGCTGCAGTGCCACTTTCTCCTGGTGCCCACCAAAGGATCTTGCAGCCATCCCCTCCCTCCCAGCTCAGAGCTGACCTGGCTGCTCCTGCCCAGCCACTCCAGGGCTCTCAGGGAGCAGAGCTTCCCCTGGGATTGCTGCTGCACTCTTGGAACAAGAGCAGGCAGGCTAGCTGTGACTCTCCTGCTGGCAGCCATGCAGTGCAAAGGAGAGAGACATCCAGTTCCAGTACAGAGGGGATAAAGAACATTATTAAGGCTATAAAGCAAGTATTGCTTCTTATTTTAACTGACCTCTGTGTGTGGCAGGGATAAAAGTTTAGGGTATGAAGTAATATCAACTAATACCCAACTGATTTTTGGCATCCAGCCCTCCTGGGCCACACTTAACCACCTTCATCATCATCTCCCTCCTCACAACACTCTACCCAATAGCTCACATATCCTCCAAATGCTGGAACAAAACAAGACCCACTACTAAATAAATCTGATTTGGCCCCAGTCACATCCATGACTTCTGCTTTTAATGAGCACCCTCTCATTAACAAAAAAAAGCAAGCACAGTTGCTAAAGACATTTCTGTTATGCACAGAACATTGGGATGGGAAGGAAATTTGCACAGTAAATTCTGGCATTTCCTAATATTTAAGTGTTTAATCCTGACTCTTCAACTTTAATATGCTCTTTTAGATCTCAAAACCAACACTAAAAAATGTCTGCTATGAATTTGCAAGTGTATCCATTTCAAAGACAATCTGTGTTTTACAGCAAGGAACCAAATGCTAGTTTTTTACTACAGAGGATAAAGGGAGAAGGTTTCTTTTCCCCAGTGTGCTCCTCAGCAAAATTTCACTTTGAGATGCATCTACATCACAGCTTATTTTACTGTTCTGCTGAAGCACCACATGAGTAGTTTCCTTTTCCTGTGCTAACAGCTCAGTTTGATGCTGACACGAGGAGGTGAGTGCCACAAGAGCAGACTCTCTCTCTCAAAAAAACATTAAAAGATAAAAACTACATGCCAGAAAACCCATGGAAGGTATTACTTAAGACAACAGCAGTTTGAAAATAAACTCTGTAATAGAGCCAACACACTCCTCTCCTGCACTCCACCACACCAACACAGCTTTTAGCTCATTAAGCAGTAGAGACTGAAAGCTTTTGCATCTGTATCCAGTCCAAGTTAAACTAAGAAACAAATTTAACTAGTTAAATTTGGAAACTTTTTATTTAGTACTGACATGAAATAATTTCACTTTTAATCACTGTCATCAAAGTGTTCAAACTTTGTTACCTATTTCTAACTTAGAAGTAAAAATTTCCAGTATCAATTCTGACTTAATGTAGGACTCTAGTTTTTTTAAAAGTACCATTTTCTTTTCCAGTGTTTCCAGATTATAGGTAGAAATCTTTTTCAAATTACTATGAAAGCATAATGTCCAGAACTCCTTCCACACCTACAAGGACTGCAAAAGTATTACTAGAGCAGAAAAACCAAGACATTGCATTTATAAATTCAGGAACACTGAACAAGGAACTCCTAGCACAGCAAATACCTGTGTATTTGATATCTCCTGTTTCAGAGAAGGGAAGTTACCAGAAGATTAATTTTTTTCACCTTTAGAAAGATTCAGATCTGAAATAAATATTGTATCAAAGGCCTATTGTGTATTTATCAAGCTACCACCACTTAAATCACCTTAAGACTTGGTATAATTACCCCAGTGAAGGGTGACAGAATGAAACAAATACATCAAATTATTTGACTTTAGGATTACATATGTATTAAAAATTAACATAAAATGCCTTTTTACCTATACTTTTGTTTGTAGATAATGCTGGAGGAGAGTTTGGTTCCTCAGATTCTTCTGATGAGTGAGCCAAGAAGTCATGGAGTTTCTGTACCAATGTATTCAACTTGCTTTCACTGTAAAAATACAAATAATGCTCAGAGTTACTGACACATCTTGCTCCAATTTATCAAGCTTGAAAGCTTATGTTTAATCTCAATTAATACACATCCATAAGAGACTTAAATATTTGTTTCTGCGTGAGTGTATCAGAACAAATAAAAAACACGTAATTTTTCTAAATAAAGAGCGAAATAGTAGGTGCAGCCTTATTGACAAAAAAGCATAAATGGTCTATTTTAAGTCATTTTCACTGTTTACTGTTATTGAAAACATTCAAGAAACTCTGAGTGGTAATGCTGCTATGACATGAAGACAGCAAAAAATTCATATTCTATTTGTCAGAAGCCAGATAGGCTTTATTTTATTACCAAAAATGTCACCTTTTTGAAACCGCTAGAACAAACAGAAGAGTTTCACCTGCAAACTTAGAAACAAACAGGTCCACTGAATATGACAGTGAAGAGCTCAGTGAATATGACAGGTCCACTGAATATGAAAGTTTGCTGATGCACAACTTTTATTAAATCTATCATCTACATACAGGTTGTGTGGTGTTAATTTTGTCAAGAAACAACCATGCACGACCAGATCATTCCTTGATCTGTTTGAGGGCTGATGATTAATTCATAAAAAATAAACCCCTGGCAATTTTCACTAGACACTTTTAGACCCCAGGAACAGTCTTGAGCACATTTGCTGATTACAGTAAAAAGCAACACCTCGATCCCGGGCTTGCCTTAACAAGCTGTTCCATTTCATAACCTCCATGTTACCCTCCCGGCATTTTGCATGGTTTATTTCTCCCAAAACTCCTGCAATTTCCCAGGCCAAGGCTTTTCCAGCTGCCCTGACAGAGGCCAAGGGTGCTCAGGTCCTGTTCAAAAGGTGCCACTGAGCTGTTTGCTCCCTCCCCTCCTTATCGGCCCTCTGGAATCTGCAGCTGATCTGGCCTGACATCACCCCTTATCTGCTGCTCCAGACGCTTCTCCCACTCCTGATCTACCCTACACCCCCAGCAAAAGTGAGCCCAGATGAAGGATAAAGCCTTTCCACCCTTCCCACTGTTTGTTTCCCCATTAATTTCAAAACAGTCTTCTAACAGCAAGAGGAAATTACATTTTCTGTGCCTGTTTTATTGGTTGTAAGAACTTTTGAATATTCAACCTGAGCAGTCACCTTTTCCAACACTGCTGTTTCTCTGAACACATCAATTTATTAACTTCTGACTTTCAACTGGTTATTGCTAAAAAAAAAAATCTCATTTTATCAGAAGGACGTGCAGGTGAATGCCCTCTTGAGCCATGAGTGAATATCCTCACACCGCTGCCAGTGACTATTCCAACCAGCGAAAATAAAGACATAAAAAACCAGCATATACCAACCATTTTTAAAAAAATCATCTGCAATCTCTTTAAATCTCCTGAGTTACTCAAAATAAAACAAAATAGCACTTTGGAATGAAAAGATTTTCTGCATGAGTGAAGGGCACTTTTCTTCTGAGACTACGTATGTACCATCAATCACTGGAGCAAGTCTGAAAGAGCAGAACAAAGCTCCTTAACTCTCAAGAGTACCTCAAATTTTTTCTCTCAATCTGTCCAAAAGTCTTTCCTTCTAATTACTGGACTCATGCTGCTACACAACTGCCAGTTCCTTAATCTTGGGCTTCCCCTTTTCTCAGGGATAGAAGGCATACTTGGAAAACATTACAGAAGATGATAATGGTATACTGCAGTCTCAACAGCTTGCATGCTCTCCTTTAGAAAGGAGATTTAATGACAATTTACTTGCATTAAGTGAAAAAAAAAATTAGAGTTCTTCAGAATTATTTGATAATAAAAGCATATAAAGAGATTTTATATCCATTCCAGATGGTCTGAAGAAATAAAGCACATTTAGTAAGGCCACAAGAAAGTACATTTTTGGTAGTAAAAACAACAACAACCAAAAAGCCACACATGTGGAATTCTGCTCATTTAGTTTATAAATAACTTGTTTTGGTAACAGCATTTTAGAAAGAAAATGGGAGCTTATAGATGAGTTTAGTATTCCTGGTGTCAATACAGAAAGAATTCAGAATACTATGCATGTGTCTTTGTGACTAATACTCGGAACATTATCTACTACCATTCATTAATTTTTATCCTAACTAACATAAAATTATCATTTTCACAGCAAAATGTTCTTGCTGACAGCCAATCAAAAAAGATAATATACAAACTAATACTAAAAAGTCTTCTCAACTTGCTTTTTCTCTTGATTATTCATCATTTTGTACCATAAGCCTTTGTTAAGGAATACCAGGTCAAATCTAAGTAAAGGTGTTACACTTACTATACTTCACTAGAGAGAAATGTTAATTTAGGGCAATGCTTTATCTGGTTTTGTACAGAAGTGATTTTATGTCATTCATTTATACTTGAAAATAATAATTATTATTTTTATTTAAAGCTTCTACTGCAAAATGCTTATTCTTTGCAGTACAGACCCAGTCACTATTAACTTGATCACAACCTATAAAAATGTGGTTTTTAATGAACACAGGAGTCTAAAAATGTAGAACCATCTCTGAAGCAGGAGGCAAACAGGCTCCTCTACACTGACAGTCCCCATGCTATTTAATAGTGTTTTCACACTTGAGTTTTCTGAGCAAATGGCTTCCCCACCACTGTAGAGCCATTTCAACACTGTTCAGCCTAATTAAACCAGGACTGAAAGGGAAGGTGCCCTGCTATTATTGGGTTGGCCATGAACCTGATTTGTGACCTTGGGAGCTGCCTTGGAACGCACCATTCCTTACCGACATTCAGAGCAATGCTGTTAAAGCAAACAATAAATGCCTGGCCCTTACAAACCATAATATATATGATAACAAACAATTACCATGATAACAAACCATCCAGAGTAGGCAAATTACCTACAAATGACTCCACAAATAATTAGAATAAATAAAGAGCCAGGTTGTGTCCTAACCTAGACATAACACACTTCATCCCAACTGGCTGTCGAGAGCTGTTCCCTGGATGTTCTCACCTGTACCAGGTTTGTGTGGCCAGCTTTCGTTAGTGGGGGGCTACAAGGGTGACAAACTTCTGTGCAGAGATGCCAAAAACATCCCCCATGTCCAGCTGAGCCAACAGCAGCCTGCTCCAAGAGGGACACGCCGCTGGCCAAGGTTGAGCCCATCAGCAGTGCTTATAGTGCCTCTGGGGTTATGTATTTGGGAAGGGAAAAACCTGCTGCAAAACCGCAGCTGGGAGAGAGGAGCAAGTGTGTGACAGCAACAACCCTGCAGACACCGAGGCCAGGGGAGAAGGAGGGGAGGAGACACATCAGGGTCAGAGCAGAGATCCATCTGCAGCCCAAGGAGCGATGCCTTAAGTTTTAGCTTTCGTATTTTCCAGATTCTGCATTAGTATATAACTCTGAACTTCATATAAAGTGTTAGCAAGTTCTCCTCACAGTGTAGTCAGACAAAACAATCCTCTTCCACCCCCAGAACCAAGGACACCACTGCAGCTTCAGGCCCAAAAATGATAAACAACAGCAAATTGAGGAGAGCAAACTGGGAGGATGGGACTTCATTACCTGAAGCTGTAATTGGACAATTAACCCCAATATGGAAATGGACCAAAACTTATCAAAGTGTGAAAACTCATGACCCCTGGTCCATCTTGGGTGTAGCCAGGGCCAGGCTCTTGTAGTGCCCAAGGTGTATCCTTGGAAGGCCTTTTAATAAATCCCCACTTTATTCCTTTAACACTGGCCAGCATCTCAAGGCATCAGGAAGGTCTCACAGCTGCTCAGGGCGATGCCCAAAAGGAGGCTGAGCCCATGGGAATGCTCTGCTGGAGCAGCCCCTTCCTGAACCCCGTGGGATGGGAAAGGACCACGCTGGAGCAGTTCAGGAAGAGCTGCAGCTCATGGGAAGGACCCACATGGGAGAACTCCAAGGAGAATCATCTCCCATGGTAGGGACCCCACACTGGAGCAGGGGAGGAGTTTGATGAGCTGAACCATTCCCATCCCCCTGCAGTGCTCACCAGGAGGCAGAGAATCAGGTAAAGTTGAACCTGGGAGAAAGGAAGGGATGGGGAGAAGGTGCTCTAACATCGGGGATTTCTCATTACCCTACTATGATTTGACTAGCAATAAATTAAGCTGATTTCCCCAAGCAGAGTCTGTTTTGCCCATGATGGCAATTACTGGGTGATGTTCCTGTCCTCATCTCAACCTGAACTTTTCATTGTCCTCTCTGTCCCCTGCCCAGCTGAGGAGGGGCAGTGACACAGTGGGTACCCACCACGGCCTCACCCCCTGTGCCAGCTGATGACTGTGCTTCCCCAAAGCAAATCACATCACCTTGGACAACAAAGCAAATCACATCACCTTGGGCAAATTAAATTTTAACAGTTTAACAATCTGGATCCAACTTGCCACACATTCACATGATTGTATTTCTTCTGAAGGTGAGGTGATGAAAATTCATAACCAGGGCAGTGGAAGGAGTAGCACTGACCACTTCAGCAGCAAACACATTAGACTATCGTCTGAAACTGCACTGAAAACCCTGTTATTGCACTCAGTCTTTATTTGCTTTCTTCAGACACTTTAAAAGTGCAAGTGGGGAATATCCCAGTTATTGTCAACATCTGGAACAATAATTTGAAAGCTGCATTTTCTTTAAACAAACACCTACCAACTATCACTCTAAACAAGTGTCCCTCATCTGCATTTCAAGTGGCTCCTGAAAGTGGCACAGGAGTCCTTCCCAGCTTTTATCTATCCCAATGTTGACAAATATGCTTTTTTTAACCATATGCCTTCCTTAAGTTCAACACTTGTCTAAGATTTTTCTATGTTTAAACTTTTTAAATAGTTCAAGGCACAAGTTTTTTAAATTCATGCTTACAGTCGCTTCAAATTAAGTCTCAGTCTTTTTTTCACTTTTGAAACTGAAACACTGCAGAACAACTATTAAGCAGACAAAATTAAACAATCCTTAGGAAAAATAATTAAAGAAAAATAAAACCAGATGTACTTCTAAACTGCTGGTCTGTAGACAGCTGTGCTCTGCTTCAGACTGTATCCCTGTGTTAACAGCAGAAATCCAACACTCCACAGCAAAACTCTCAATATTTATTTAGGATGGTGAGAAGAGAGACTACTCCTAAGCCTTGATATAATCAGGCCAGTATTCTGTCACCTGCAAACCTCCATAAAAGTTTTTGGTGATGAGAAGGGAAAGGGTTAGAATTAGCCCAATTCAAAGGTTTCAGTGACAAGGGTAGAGCCTACATTATTGTTTCATATAAAATATGTCAATATGTCAACACACGAATGAAATAGCTTAAAGCTGCAGGAAAGAGTGAAAGAGGATAAAACCTCCAGTAGGAGCTATTTTCTTATCCCAATTAAAAAAATGGAGTGAACACACCACACCTGCCATGTCCTAAGAAACCTACTTCTGTCAGAAAAAAAAAAAAAAATACAAAACCAGAAAATAAAATCAGCCTACCATTATATTACTTGAACAAGAAAAATATGGTTTTATAATGGTGGGGAAACAGGACACTTCATTCCAGTGTTTGTTTTTCAACTCAACAATTGTTTTCTGCAGGCAAAAGCAACATGACACTGTAAGTCCTAGATCAGATTTATATTTTGGACCTTACTTATACCGAACACCAAGTCTGCCAGACCAAGCGAGGTTTTACACTCACGATTCACACAATCTGTTTGTGTTGGCAGGAAGCAGCTCCACTACCCAAGGACACAAACCCTCACACCCTGCACACACCTGATGCCATCCACACTCAGCCCTCTCCTTTCTCCTGCACTCCACTCCAGGGACTTCTGACCTTAGTGCAACCCCAGCTCAAGCAGAGGCAGGTACAGGTCACCCAGGCCTGTAAGACCCTACAATGTCCCAGGCTCCAAGTGACTCTACAGATGAAGGCCTCAAATCTTTCTGGGTGAGCTGCTCTTGTTTGATTATTATCACAGAAAAGCACTTCTCTTGTGTTTAGGAGGAATTGTACCCCATTGAACTGACTGGATCAGATACATCACAAAATACCTGAACACTAAAGCTCTGACTGAAAGGAGATGGAGGCATCCAGCACTTCATCAGAGGTTCTGTACCTAACACTTTGTTAACACACACTCACTTTTTTACTTTGTTTAGAACTGACTTTTAATCCATGGGGGCTTAATCAAGTGATACCTGGTACAGATGAAGACACTCAGTGATGTGGGTGAAGTAATTTGGAGCTTAAATACGGCATAACAGGTTCAGACAAGTAAACAGAATTATCTTCCTCCAGACACTCAAGGGGAATGAGAAAGCAACAGTTCAAAGTCACTAAGAGACCCTTTATTCTGTTCAAGGAAGATTACACAATTTCTATCTGTTGAGACGGTGTGAGTTATCACATTTCATTCACTAAAAAGTGAAAAAAACCTCAGCTTTGGTTTTAACCTATTTCTTTAATGAGATCTTAAAAGAACCCAAACAAGCAACATCATTACAAACTCACAAGGCAAAAGACAAAACATCTCATTGTTAGGTTTGCTTCAATGCCACACTGAAGTGTAACTTCAATGGTGAAATACCCTGCAAGCTGAAAAAGACTGAAGCTGCCACTTGAAAATCTAAACACAACATTTTCACCTTTATGAAACAAAAATCAAGTGAAGTGTACACCTTACTCTGTTGATTGAGGAAAGGAAGCTCAGTCTAGCACATATAACACACAAACAAGCTGTATTTAAAATGTTTAAATGCACTCTGTGAGAAGGGAAAGAAGGGCCTCACGACCAAGAGCATCAGGGACCTCTAATTCTAAAAATGCCTTTTGCTTCATCTGCCTTCAGCTCCCTGGAGCTGATCACAGGTTCTCAACAAAACCTCCTTCAGTACCAACTCTGCTGAGAATCAAAGCCTGGCCCTACAACTCTCCCACATATTCCCAATCACAGCTGCCACAGCTTTGAGGGCTGTAGCTCATCCCAAGCACAAGTTTTCATTTTACAAGATAAAAGACCTCTCAGTCTCAAATTTATTGCCTATTTTTTAGTTTTGCTTTACATGACAGAGGCATTTGCCCAACAAAGCTTCTAGGATGAATTTATTAAAACACACAGTTGGACCCACTCAGACAGAAATTTCTACAACTATGCAGCTTTTGGACTTGCAAATAAACTGCTTCAATGGCACTACAGCTGACATTGGTCAGCAACCTGTGTCATCAAGTTCTTGATTTTTTCAAGGTTTCACTTCTTTTCTAAAAAAAAAAAATAATCCATCACCCACCCTAAGTGACAGCTACATTTCATCACAGACTATGAAAGCTTTATGCTCCTCCTTTAGTAAATAAATCAGAACACTTCACCTCTTTTAAAGTCAACATAAAACCTTCCGTTATATTTGTCCCTGAATTTCTACAATTTCTTCTTTCTCCTGCTGCCACACCAAGGGAACAACCTGCCACTGACCCATCCATGAACTCATCCATGTTTCCAAATCACCTGCAGGCATGAGCTGAGCTCCAGCGATACAAAATGTGATTTCATGAGGTTCAGCACTATCCTTAGGCCTTCCCTTTACAAGACACTTCTGGTAATCCAATTTACAATGTACTTGGTCACGGGCTGCAAACGTTTGTTTTTATGTTGAACACAGCATATTTTAGCATTGTTTGGATATTTTCTTTTGGTGAGATAGAGGCACATAAAAAGCACCGTCTTTTCTACCCTTCAAGCGGAGGGTACAAGGAGTCAATCTGTAACAGAACTGAGAATTTCAATTCCCACGATGTTAAGGTCATCCTGTTGCAGAATTTGTATTAGACACCCCTCTGACACACCAAATTTCCTAGAAAAGATACCTTCAGTTGTGCCCTCTAAAAACCCTGACACAAAGTTTGCAAAGCCCAAACACAAAGTATTGTACAAAACCAGAAACAGGAAAGTCTCTGCAGTAAGTTCCTCTCCCAGAGAATTTCATTTAAGTGCTGCAGATACTAGTTCTGGGGCACACCTGGCACTGAAGATGACACAGTTTTGCTCTTCTTCAGGAAGAACTGAAGGATCTGCCTGTGCCCATTCCAGAACAGTACGGAAGACAGAGAACTTTCACTGTCCCTTCAGGGAATACGGAAGATTGGTGTTGACTTACTTCCAATTATATCGTTGTGGCATCAGGTAACACACCTCAAACAACCCTGCAATATTGCTCAGAACAAAGACATCCAACTGACTCAAAAATGCAGACATCTTAATAAAAACTTTAAAACTAAACTACCAATATCACAATGCAAGGTGAAAAGTCTGGATTAAAAAAACCCCAAGAATGAAGCCTATTTTGCCAACTTTAAAAAGACCCACAAAAACATACATTCACTGACTACCAGATAGTTCAAGTGAGGAAGATTCAGAACTTGTTTTCTTTTCCTATTGCTGTGCTTATTTTGTACAATGTATGAACTGGTAGGAACAGGTTAGGTCACTATGACAAAGACTCCTCCCCTTAAAAAGGAAAGGGCAAGGGGGAAAAAAAACCAACCATAACAACAAAAAAAAGTAGTTTTGCGGGTAAAAGTTATCGAGGCATTTTTATAAATATTTACAGAGGCACCACTTTTTGAAAGTTTCTTAGGAGGTTACTCCAGTTTTCATCATTCTAAATTTCTTATTCGGGTCATGGGAGGCTCCTAGGACCTTAAAATTAAATAAAAATACTCTTGCAACAGAAGTTTAAAACTTCTCCAGGAGCAGGCTAGTATTGATCGACGATTTTCCTCTGAAACACTGTAAGTCAATCTTCCAGAAGTGCTGGGAATAGATTTTCTATCCAAATTCAGTTTTTTGCACATCTTTCCAAGAATTCTACCAGCAATCCCCCAGTCCTTTATTTCTGCACACCTCTGACGTGGACAGAACTGCAGAGAGCAGAAGATGAAGGTACAGAAACACAGGCAGCTGACAGCCAACAGCACTTGTGGGAAATGGAAAAAAAAGGAAGACAGGGTGTGTTTTTCTCTTTCATTTCCTTCTCTCCAGCTCCAGTTTGAAGAAGAACAGGACTGGACAGAAATAAGGCAAAGCCCAAGCAATGCCCAGTGCCATGTGTGACACTGCAGTGCCATGCCCAGCTCCTGGCACAGGTCTGGTGAAGCACAAACTGCTCAAGATGAGCTCTACACGGGATGGGAATCGTAACAAACATATAAACTCAATGACAACTGAGCTCGTGAACAGAAGGAAAGTTTGGAGCATCAAAAAATTGTTATGTCCATCTACTTAAAAGCAGTTTTCCACAGGGCTGCTTATTCTGTGGGCAGATGCCACCAAAAGACTGCACACCATCTCAGATCTGTTCTGTCCATGCTTTTTGATCTTCAAAATCACAAATAATCTGAAATAATCCCATCCTGTCTGCAGGTAATCTAAGAATTACATGGAAAATGTATGAGCTTCTGTATCCTCTTCCTCCAAAGCAGCCCCTTGATAGTAACACTAATTGTGGCACTAATAATAACATAAGAACATGGAAAGGGTTTAGTACAAACCCTGCATATTAATGCCCAGGAACAAGTGGTTAAAAAAAAGACAAACAAGATTATGGACAACAGGGAACAAAATACGACAATCACAATTAAAAAATAGCAAAGTGGTCCAAATGGAAGAGTGTTTTTCAAAATATAAAATACTAGTGGTGACTGCAAACCGGATCATAAATGTTAGTAACTCGGATCCTTTTGTTCTACAAAAATCAAACTCTACGCTTGATTTTCAAGGGTTAGAGAAGAAAAAGGAGAACCCCCTTAGTTAGCACTTCAGTCTGCACAGCAAAATAATCACTCCAACAAAAGAAGTTGTTTAAACTATCAAAGTACTTTAACAACACAGAGGGGGGAAAGTGAGAGTGAGAAGGAGAAAGGATGAGAGATGGACAATCCCTGTCTTACAAAATAAGGAAGAAAATACACGCAGAAGAAACTGCTAACTGCTGGGAAGTCATGCACCAAATAATGTGTATTAACAACAACCCTCATGACCTACATCAGCATGTGATCAGCATCAACAATAACGATAATCATCAAAACCCTCTTTTTTCTAGATTCCTAACTGGCAATGTTAGGACTTCAAAAAAAAAGCAATACAAAAGAGGAGAAAAAACCACTGTAACATTAGTCTAAAATGACACAGTAGTTATGAACTGCTCAAAATAAGGCGGGAGGTGAAGATACACAAATATGACCGCAGAAAAAACTTTACCCAAGGCTCAGCACTAAAGCCAGAGTGATGACTACTAAAGGCACAGTGATGCTTCTCTAGCACGGTCTGAAGATCTGTGCAGCATCTGTGAGGGTCAAGCCACAACACCTCACGGTTCGTGTAGCGCCTCAGGCACGCGGCGTGTCTGTGGGTGATGGACTGCGGGGGTCACAGCCCCGGGGATTCAGACAAAACCGAAAGCACACAAAGACAACTATTTATTAACAGTTTAACATGGCGCCTCTGTCAGCCCGACTTTCGGGGCGTTTGTCAGTTACTGCGGTTCTGCCCGTGTCCGGACGGAGCGGCCCGGGCGGCGGCGGCCGCTGCCTGCGCCCAGCGCGGGGCTCGGCGGAGCTTCCCGCCGCGCTCGCACGTGGGGCGGGGGCCGCCCCCGGGGCCTGCCCGCGGCACGGCGCGGTCCCTCCCGCCCTCCGCGGCGGGCCCGGCCCCGCCGCCCGGGCCGAGCGCGGCGCTGCCCTCCCGCCGCCATCCCGCCTCCCGCCCTCGGCCGTCCCGCCAGGGCTGCGCCGCGCCGGGCCCGGCCCCGCCCCACCCCGCGAGGCCGCCACGGAGCCACCCGGCCCGGCCGTACCTCACGGGCTCTGCGGTCATGACTCCGCCGCCGCTGCTCGGAGCGGAGCGGCCGCCTGGGCCGGGGCCGCGCTCAGGCGCTGGGCGCAGACAAAGCCGCGGCCGCCGCCATCGCCAGCGCCGCCGCCATCTTATCGGAGGGAGCCTGAGGGGACCTGCCTCCTGCCGCCGTCCTCCTTCGCCGCCTCCCATTGGCTCACGGCCGCCCACAGCTATTTTCTGATTGGGCAGCGCCGCGACGACTGTTGCTAGGGCAGTTTACGTCACCATCCCAACATCCCCCGCGCTGATTGGCTGGGGCGGGGCTGACGTCACGTGGCGTCATGGACTGAGGCCCGTGACATCATTTCGTAACAAAGTGCATTGACAGCTGTGACCAGCAGGGGGCCCAAGCGCGCGGCTGCGGCCATGGCGGCGGGAGCCGAGGGCTGACACATCCCGGGATGGACAGCGGGGGACACAGCCGGTGTCACAGCGGGGACACTTCACTGCAGGAGAGCCACGGCATTGGGCGACTCTGCACCCTCCACTCAGCCACGGCAGGGTAATCAGAGCGGTTAGACACGTCACCCTTGCCAAGAGTAACTCGTAGTAACAGCACCACAATTACCCACCTACTCCATGAGGATCCCCAGAACAACTCTCTTTCTCCGTGGGGATCACCCAAACAACCCTCCTCCTCTGCAAGGATCACTACAACCACCCTCCTCCTTCAACAGGATCACCAGAGTGATGCTCCTGTTTTGTGGGCATCACCAGAATGACCCTCAGCCTCTGCAGGGATCCCCATCTTGACCCTCCTCCTCCGTGGGGATCCCCAGCAGGACCTCCATCCTCTGCAGGAACCAGCCCTGGAACTCCAAGCCCATAAGCAAGCTTGGGAGCAGAGTTTCCCAAGCACAAAGCAAGACATGGATAACGTAAACCACACACAGGTTGAACATGAGCAGCCCCAAGTAACCCTGCCTGGGGCAGCTTCAGCCTAGCTTGGCTACAACTCTTCCTTTTTAATCAGGAAATTCTCTAGATCAGGAAATGCATCATTGGCAGCTACACCTAAGTATGCCAAGACAATTTTCCCTGCTGGTACTAGCAGCCTCTACACTCCTGTCAGATGTTAGGATGTTGTGAAAGGAGGAGGATTGGAAGGCAGTCCTCTCCAAGGGAAAGTTGTCACAGGCTGTTGTGAGAAGATGACGGAACTTGATAGGGATTGTTTGTGAGCTTCCATCACCACAGAGGACTGAAACAAAAGACCAAAGCCAAGCCCAGTACCACAAAAAAATCTGAAGCATGTGACAAGTATTATCCACTTACTGTAAAGAAAACTATTTTGAAAATTAGCATCTTTTTCTGCAGAAACTAAAGAAAAAATAAAACGTACCAACTCACCTGGTTTCATAAAGCTACATATGAAACATGGGAAAATACCCAAGCAAATCCTCCCTAATACCCATTTCATTCTGTGGTAATAGAATCAACAGCACTTTCACACTTCAGCACATCCAAGCTTACACATCTCCCAGGGAAATTCTCCAAACAGGTCTAAACACAATTTGCTTTAGAATGCAACATTTTACCCAAGAGCTGCACCCTGCATCTGCTGAATTTAGTAATTTAGTGATAGCAGAGAGCAGATTTAGCAGCAGCTTTCAGAGTTTTACCAAACTCTGTCTCATGTTGGAGACATCTGCCTTCTCACTCGATTTTAGGAGAAAAGAAATACATATTAACTGAGTGCGACAGATTCCATTAAAAATTGCAGAAAGCCATTCTAGCTGTTCTGCCACCAGTGAGATGAAGGAAACGGGAAGCATTACCCAGTCTTAGCTCTGCATAAGGATGCCAACTGTGTGATTAAAATAAGAACACAAAACATTCATTTTCCTCCTCAAGGGATTTAGTCAGCATTACCAACTAATATCCCATTGATTTAGAATAACATAGATTTATTACTATTACTCTGTAATATTTTATTCTTTCACTATTTCCTTGGGGAAGGTATTTGAAAGCAGTTTAAAAACCTAAATTTAATTGCCTCCAGTTTATAACTTCTATCTGAAGTCACACATAAAAAAGGAAACCCATTGTGAGAAAAGGTCGAGATAAAGTAAAAATGGAAATGCTTCCCTCTCCCAGCAATTACTCCAGAAGACAAAATCTGACATTATCATGAAGTTGTCAAAAAACAGATTGGAGAAGCACAGAATCTTTTTGTACACTGAAATCTCCGTGCAGGCAGATACTGAGTGCATCTGCAGGGAAACACAATTCACATCCACCAGACCCGCACCCAGTTTATTTTCCCTGGAACACAGAACCCCTTCTCCCTGCTCCAACAGGCTTGGCAGAGGATGCAGAGCTCAGCTTGCAGGACAAACCACTGCAGAGTCTCATCACACCCATTGTTTCTCTTCATAATGACAGCAATTAGCTTTCTTAAGTACATACTAGCCTACTTTTAAGGAACATGGCTGAAAGACATGTATAGCTATCAATTGACAAGAGGATATTTTAATAACTTGATGTGCTCCTGACCTAGAAATACAAATTACATATACATTTCTTGTATTATTATCTGTGATAAAAGTAGCACAATTAATCCAGACCAATAAAAGGCTATGCTTAAACTAATTTTGTAAGAATGATCAAGATGTGAGCTCTTAATTAGAACAGGTTATGTGCAACAAAACTCTCTATTCCTCAGACAAAAAGCATAAAACTGAAAACAGATGATGCTCACTCAAGGGCCTGGGTTTGTTCTTTATGTTTCTGTTGCTCTGTTCCCCTTAGGAAAATCCAAAGGAATGGTGTGGAGTCACTTGAGCAGTGGTTTGTAGTTGAGAATTAAACTTTTTCAGCAAGAGAAAATAGCAAACACCAAGGTCCAACACAGAAACCGAGTGTCAGTACTTGCTCAAATCATTTGTGAGAACTATTTCTCACTGCAGATGAAAGCACTTGGAAATTTTAACATCTAAGATAATCAGATTTCAGTTTAAGTATTTTTCCATTATAGAATGGGTATTTTTTAAAACAAACTACCACAAACCACTGCCAACAGCCTCTGGAGGAACACTCCAGACAGTTCTTCTCTCCCAACCAAGTTTGGATACAAGATGCCATGATTGTCATGGGCAGCACATTCAAACAAGCAGAAGCCATGCACACATCTGATTTTCTTTGGATGTTCCAAATGTTTTGAAGGTTAAGCTTTCTTCAGTCCTTCTAAAACTCCAACTTCGATTTGCTGGCAATCAAAAAATCCCTGCTCTGCTTTCACACATTTTGAACAGGGCTCAGGACTGCTGTGCATTTGCTCACACTTCCAGTGGTTGTGACCATAAAAGCATCCACATTTTCCTCATGAAGTCCCTAGGCAGCCATCATCTCATCATATTCCCCCTGCCTGCCAGGAGGCTGAACTTGTTCTTACCCTCATGGCCATCACCAGCAGGGATTTAATTAAGGTTATTTGCATGAGCACCAGGAACACAGCAGATGCAGAGCTGAGCACACCTTCCACTCCACTGGAGGACTGGGCAGTTCTGGCCCTGAAGAGCACATGCTCATGGAGCAGCTGTAAAAGGCTCAGCTGCAGGAATGAGCACTAGGCACCACTTTCACAGAATTCCAGAATTTGGGTTGGAAGGGACATGAAAGCTCATCCTGCCATGGGCAGGACACCTTCCACTGTCCCAGGCTGCTCCAAGCCCCAATGTCCAACCTGGCCTTGGACACTGCCAGGGATCCAGGGGCAGCCACAGCTGCTCTGGGCACCTGTGCCAGGGCCTCATGAAAATCACATTCTGTGCTAAACACTAGAATGGTTTGAAGGCAGGAGCATCCAGTAAATTGTACATAATGCAAACCATTACACAGATTAATCCATTTAAATTTACTATCTTGCCTTGTGCTCGGTGCAGAAAGCTCCCTAAATTATTTCTAGCTGTTATTCCAAAATATCTCCTAAATACACCATAGCTCCTCCTCAAAAGCAGAAAAAGCAGCATTCACTGAGGCCAGCCACATTAACAAAACCACCCAGTCCATTTTCAGCTGCAGCATACATCATTTCCTCCCTTTATGGCAAGAGCTCTCTCAAGGTGAGCTTTTAGGGCACTCCTGAGCTATTTAATGATTCACTCTCTAAAGGAGATGTCCTCAGCAATTCCCAGTTTCCCCCCCAGCAGGTCTGGAATGCATTGCCTTGTCCACCTTTGCTCTGCTGGCCCAGCTGTGTGACATTAACCAGTGTCCCTGGCCCAAAGAATCACCAATTAGAGCCAGCCATTACCTCTCAACTGCTGCACAAGCCAAACCTTGCAGAGAGAATTCATCCTCTCTAAGCCTGCCAGCACTTCATCTTCTGTTCCACTACCACAACTGTTCCTCCTCCATGCATTTCAGTTTCATCCTAGAGAGCAGAAAAACTCTTGGAAAAAAGGAGCACTATTTTCATCCCAGCATGGAAAAACAAAAAGGAAAATCCCAAACTTAAGTAGAAGGCAAGCATGACTCCAGCATCCACCTGCATGAAGTGCCACTGTTTAAACTTAGTCAATATGGAACTGGATGGTTTTAGAAGGACAGAATAAATTATAACTGAAAAAGTTTGTGGGAAGCATTTTACCAGCTGGGCAGGAAAACAAGGCACAAGTACAGCAGTGCTGAGATGTTCCAGGCAAATCTACAGAGCTAACAGGATTCCACCTCCAGAAACACTGGGAGTTGTTCTGTCTAGAACTGTAGGAATCCAAGATTTTCACTGCATGACAGCTGTCAAAGACAAGCCAGAATCATGTAATCTTTATGCTATCAGTTGGCTACATGAGCAGCTCTCTGGTGCTGACATTCTGGGCTGTAATTCTCCAAATAAACACATACAGGTTACTAATCCAGTCTACTCACCCACACTCAGGTTACTTACTCAGTACAGACAGGCTACGATTAACATGTTGAAACAATAGTGGAAGACAAGAGGTCAGCTTGTTTTACGTCAAAGTTCAAAAGACACAGGAGCATGGATTAGACTAAAAAGTTTTATTGAAACTTGTCCAAAATCCAGTCAGGCACACAATTTATCTGTTCCACTAAGGCTTGTCATTCTATATGGCATAGAAAAATGCAGCCCAACAAGTTGAAACATCAAACAACAAAATTAGTGAAGTTAAGGCACTTGAGATGTGTATTAATTTAGCAAAACTGTATAAGAATAACATTCCACTTGGAGTGATACAATCCTTTCTGAAATTCAATTTCAAACATCCAGATTGTGTAACCCTTTGAGAGAGGGGAAAAGCAGAAGCAGGAGACAAAAGCCTCTCTGACTATGAACCTCTAAGGCCACCAGAGCCTACGGAAGGAAGTGTTACTGGATCAGGCTGCAAAGGTTTCCTGTAGTACAACTGCTGAGGTGCACAACAGTTTTTGCTGAGGCACAATGTCTTCGACTCACAAATTCTTAAGGCAAAGGATCTTTGTGAGGTGAGAGAACAAAAGGCGAGAGCAAGCAGCACAGGCATTCAATTGTAAGGCTACCAAATATGTCCTGGGGTAACAACGTTTATCCTGGGAGCAAACATCTCTGCCCAAAGGATAAAAATGTGGAGAAAACAAGTGGAGAATGCAAGAACTTATACAGTGACCACAAATCTGGTATCTGTTGGTTTATCAGGGCTGTAGGCAGTAACTTGAAAGCCAATTAGCAACTTTGAATTCATGCAACACATAGATAATTACCTTTGTACTTTTGGTTCATATTCTTGAGTGTGAGACAGTCTAAGAATTTTTTTTCCAGCTCTGAGTCAAAGTTTACAACTTAAACATCGCAGTTTCAGCATTTGGCAAAGAAAGATTTAATTAATTAATAACTCCATTCTACATGTTGAAAACTCCCCCTTCATCTGTGAAACAACCTCTTGCATCATACAGCAGTTCAGAATTCTCCTCAAAAATGCTCTGGGATATGCACAATTCCACACTGGAACCTGGAGCATGCTCCAAGGGTTGCACACAGGCTGAAGGAAAAGATTTCCAGGTACATGGAGCTGTTTCCTCAACCATGAAAAGGCAGGACAGAGAAGCTGCTGCCACCTGCCACGCACAAACAAGAAACAAGGCAATAATTCAAGGGAAAAAGAAACATTGTAAACAGATTATCCAAGTGAATTAAAGTACCGTTTCTAGTTAGTCCATGGAAATGCAGTTTTAAGTATTACATTCTGAATTTTGCTAGCAGTAGAGTTGCTCAAGAAGATGTAAAGCTTATGAAAGAGAGATTGCATCTTAACACTCTGTGTCCTTCAGAGCAAATTGCTTGCTGTATGTAAGGCACTACATTGTCTTTGGTTCAGTGTTGAACTGTCTCAGTGTAAGCAGAGGTAGCACAAACCACACACGTTGAGCTCCTCATTCTACCACATCCAGCTTCAGAGCCACCACCTTCCTGATGTTACAGACCCTGGAATTCTTTAGCTCATTAGGAAACTGCAAAGAGCAAAATAACAAACATCTTTATTAATAAGAAACAAAGGTATGCAACATTCCACTTAGCTTTTATAAATGCCAAGAAAATCAGAGTGAGAAACTGGGCCTGATGCTGCTACATCAAAAGCAGCTGTGAAGTCACTTTATAATGAGTTTCTGAAAACTCAAAACCAAAGACAATCACATCTTCCCTATAATAAAGTCAGCAGGGGTATCTAAGATCATTCAGAGATCAGAATAAAAGCTGACCAGTTATCAAAAAGGGAAAAAATTCAGCTGTCTTTTGCTCTTGAGAAAAGTCTTCATAAAGTAACAAGTTTTATTGCTTAGATATTTTTAAATAAGAACACATTCCTCACAGAGAGGGCACAGTATCTGTCTATGGGTTTAGCTTTATAGACAAATTCAGCTCACTGCAGATAGGGAAATCATTAGAAACTGGTCCTTCAATGTGTACTAATTGCTTCAAAATGCATGAAAGCTAGCAAGCACACCTAAGGTATCTGTATCAGTCAGACAGATTTAGAAGTGGTCAATTCACAGCATCAGACTCCTTACACAAGCAATCCCCACATGTAGGCAGCTTTAAAGCATCAGGCCTCCTCCCTGTTCTCACAAATAGGGATTAATAAAGAAGATTCATGAATATGGAAAAGAGAAAAATAGGGGGAAAAGTACATTTGTTGGCAGTATAAATTAGCTGAGATACCATTCTGAAAATAGAAGTATTTTAGAACATGCAATGGCGTGAGGAGAGTTCCACAATCTTTGCTTTGGCTAGATTGAAAAATCACGATATCCACGAAACACTCTTATTTCTGCTGACTTTATCACCCAACACTGCTACTCTGAGAAACCAGTGGAGCATTTCTAAAAGAGCATTTCCCAGCAGAGCTGCAGTGGTGCAGCTGCACCCCACAGCCCAGGAGAGCAGGGGCTGCAGGGCTGACATACCTGTAGGGGTAACCGTGGTATTTGGATCTGAAGACAGACAGCAGCCAGCTAAAGAACAGCACCACCAAGCCAATGCCAGCAATGCACATAACTGCAAGAAATAAATGCACAGGGAGAGGCTGTGTTGGGACAGCTGCCCCTGCAAACACCTCAGGGACTCAGGGTTTCAAAGCCTTCTGCAATATTTGGTCAGATGAGGCCTCTATTCGTGTAGCTGAGAAATACTAAATTATTAAATCAATTTTACATCAATTTTATACAAATGCTTTGAGAAAAAGTCCCTTCTTCTCCCTCTTACTAGCAAGACACTGCAAAGCCTCTTTAACTGCCAAAAGGGTTTATCTTGCAGTTTGCTAAGCAGCTCCAAAAGCTGTCAAAAATCCAAATGATTCTCTCAGCTTACAAGTGGGAGGTGACCAAAACCCCCCAGTGCAAAAGCATTTCTGTTAAATGGTGTATCAAACACCCTCACTGAACATGCCTTTGCTCAGACAGCAAAGTATCAGTACTTACTTTTTCTTTTCCCCACATCCATGTCAGAAGTAGCAGCTTCGTGGAGAAGGACCATTCCTAAAGTAACTCCACCATCTACAAATGCTGTTTAAGGCTAAACCAACAAAGTAAAACAGACTCAAAACAACACTCGTAGACCCCTAAATTCAGCTCCCACACCATACCTGGGGCATCAAAACTCACTGGAAAAATCAAAGACTTCCCAGCCAAATCAGCAACTATGAGGGAAAAAAAGAACAACTGAAAGATTTCATAATGTCAGCTTTTAAGAGAAAATAAATGCAAAGCTTAAAATATAAACTGGCAAGTCTTCAGCCAAAATTAAAAACATGCATTTATTATCTCAGCTTGTAAAGTAGCAGCATTCCTTCCCAGAGAGCTTGGTCCACTCCTACTACTGTTCTCCACTGGAAAATCCCCAAAGGAATTCAGCTTCTGCATTCACTCAGCCAACAGAACAAATAAAACACAAAATAAATGCAGTATTTAATCCAACAGGCTGTTCTTCAACTGGCAATATTTCTTTTATGATTCTTCAAATTAAAAAAAAAATTAAAGATCATAAACTTAAAGACACACAGACAACACAAAAGGCCTGATATTTGCCAAGAATGAATCCTAGCAAAGGAGTGAATCCAGTGGAACAAAAGATAGAATTCCCAAAAATTTCGTTCCATTTGACTACAAATGTCTAGTCCCAAGTCTCCTCCTGAAAAATATTTATCATTGACTGCATCAGGAATCTTTCCATTTCAGACACAGCCCACCTTCAGCACAGAAGGAAAGTGACTTGAACCCACAGAAACCTCACCAAATTTAGTAAATTGAAATGTCTCCTGCAATGGGTGGGTTGGGTCCATAATGTGATGGATAGCAATAACACAAGTAAACATCAACAGAAAGTTTCTACTTTGAATTTGACCAAGTGGATCAAAAATACAGTAACAGAAAGAGATCAGAAGTTCTCCTCTAAGTGCTTGTTTTAAGTTTAAAAAATTAAATACAAAAAGAGGTCCTGAATGAAAAATAAAGGAATGCTGATACGGGTGACAAGACACAGAAGAAAAGCTCCAGGCAGAAACTACTAAAATTACAAATGATGGATCAAAAACGTACATGTGGGAATAGAAAAACAGAACATTGAATTTTAAGGTATTCTTATGACCCCAAAGAAGCTTTTTTTTGTACAAATGAGAAAGGTAAAACCTCTCAGTCTCAAAGTTTACACTTGCCTTTCTTGACAGCATGGCAAAATCTGCATCATTAGTACCAACAAATGGTAATATTATAAGAAGGTAAGCAAAGAAATAAAAGGTCAGTGACAGAGGAATGAATTCACCACCAAAGCAAGAAATAAGTGACATAAAAAAGAGATATTCACAGAGGAACAGGGAGCATCCTGAAGAACCTTCTGATTCCACAAAGTTTCACTACTTTAGTGATGTGTTCAGCTTGGTACTTACACAAGAAGGTGAGAAAGCAGTAAATATTTTTCTATTCAACTCAAAGATCAGAGGCACAGGAAAAGCACAATTGTCAGTGCAGAAAGGTTTTACAAGCTTCTGCATCAGTGTTAGGTGGCAATTACAGCCATGACAAAGCACCACAGAAAAGGCAGCAGCATTTGCTGACCAAAAAACGGTCACCAACCACATGCTTCTCCCAGGAAGGATACTGAACAGCAGAACTATGTGTGTTTCTGCCACAAACTGGGCTTGGCTGCTTCCATGGATATAACTCTGTAAGAGACAAAGAGTAATTCAATTTAGAAAAGACTGGAGACAACTTTGACACGATTAAAAACAGCTCCAGAGCCTGGGACTGGGGTTTGCAGAGTTTTTTTCAGGAGAGAGCAGAAGTTGGAGCATGAAAGATTTCAGCTGCTGAGCACTGATTTTTGGGGGAGCTGCAACAGAAACAAAGATCCTTCTTCTACTCCCATGCACAATCAGGCTCATTCAGATTACAGTAAGTGTAAGTGCAGCTACAACCTTTGTGGTCCAGATTCTCAGTTCAGCTGAGCAAAATACCACAAGATTAGGCCCTCCTGCATCCTAATGTGATCCAAATCTGATCGATTCCCTGAGTGAGATTCTTAGGTTGTGTACACTGCTGCTTATCTTAGGGGCAATCCCTTCAATCTGTGTGTGAACTTGACTCACTTGGCTCCAGAACCAAGCATTTGAAATATTTTTCACTTCTGGGTTAACACAAAATTGAAATTTGTGAAAAAATACCATTTTTAATCCCTATGGGACACCCTATTATGGTTATGATGCCATATCTAAGTAGGAAAAAAAATTATCTACTTTCTACAGAAGAATACAGAGGGCCTGACCCATCTAACCAGGCACAAAAGGACATTTCACCAAATTAATTCCCTGAATAAAAACACGAGAAAAGCCAGTATGTGATGTGTAAGCACCTGAGCAGATGCAATGACCTCAGAACACTGTAACTACTTCCACAGTGCCTCTCATACTCTGTTATGAACAGAGCAGTGTATTTCAAATTATATTAAAGAAATATTTCCCAAGAAAGAGACTTCATAAATCTGAGCTCACTGGATATTAATTTACCTCAAGAACCTTGAGGAAAGATGGTTTTATATGGAAGTCATTAGATGAGTGTATGAGTTAAAAAGAGCAGGTTGAAACATAATTGCCAGGCTCAGCAATAGGAATTTCATCATGTAAGACTCAACCCATAAATACCTTTATTGTGCTGTAAGCAATTTAGAACTGTCACATCCCTTCACCATTGGAGATACAACATATGTGCAAGACATGTTGATTTGCCTTACTCACTGCAGGAGAGGTTGGTCTCACTCACAAAGAGAGAAGACAGAAGCAGAATTTGCACTCTGATTTGTCTCTTAATATCAGTCTTACTCTCCAGAAATACAACAGAAATACAGAAAATAAAGTGAAGGCAACACTCACGACTTGTCCTGTATGGGGGTTCTTATGAGCATAGGGAGGGCCTCTGATGTGGTTCCACATCTGGCCTGATGTCATTGCTAACACAAAACACTGAAAAGGAAAAAAGCAATGCCATTTAATAAGGATTCTCTTTTAATTTAATCTGATATCTTTTCACTTCAGACCAAAACGTACGGGTTTGGAACACAGGCTAAGAATTGTCCCACTTTATCTTTGTACCAAAAGCATCCAATCAAGCATTCAATGTGAAGGGACTAAGATCATATAATGTTATCAATCTATAAAAAAGCAAAACTAACTGTACCTCATCTTCCTCTATCAGCTTTAAGAATCTTGAGATACAGAAGCTTTTGAAAACTTGAACTGCTACAAAACTCAGTGTGACAGGGAGACAAGAGCCACTGATTACTCACCAGAGCAGCAAAGGCCCAGCCAGTCTTGTTATAGAGAAAATCCAGGTTGCTGCCCCGCAAATACACGAGGCCTCCAATGACAGCCAGCAGCAACCCCAGCATCAAGGGTCCAGCATAGTTTGGTGGCCTTATAACACGGATCTGAACAGAGGACAGGGAAATTATTTTCTCTCAGTACAATTATACGTGATACCTGCACTCCTGCTAAAAAAGCCCACAATATATTGAGTGGAAAAAATATTGCACATGAACATTTTCTATGTATTAAATCTGACATGGGAAGTAAGCAAGGCTTCTTCCACCAATACTGTAACTTCAGTTTTACACTACTTTACCCTGTTCAATAACTTTAGAGATCATTTTTCTTCCACAGGAACAGAAAGTGAGAAGGAAGGAGATAAGTTCTACCATCTTCTCAAATACAGCATTACGCAAAATACCAGCACAGAGACTGTAAGGAAATTGAAAGATGCAGTCGTGTGTCTGAACTAGATTTTGTAGACGAGCTCCTTAGAGCAGCTCAGGAGGCACAGACCACAAGTGACATTTCCCAGCTGGCCCTGCACAGCACAGGGGTGCTCAGGGGAAGCTGTGCTGGCCCTGCACAGTGCTCAGGGGTGCTCAGGGAAAGCTGTGCTGGCCCTGCACGGCACAGGGAAGGTGTCTGCACTCACGTGCACGTCTGTCCTGTCGGCCACCCAGCGTGCCAGCTGCTCCGCCGCGAAGCCGCGCACCTGCAGCTCGTAGGTGTCCCCTCGCTTGGGCTTCCCCTTGGCAGGGAAGTTAATGAAGGTGGGGGCAGAATTCATGTTCAGCTGCAAGGAGAGAGTTCACAGAGGACACAGCCTATGAAATGACTATTTAGCAACTCCATTCTGTGCCATTTCTAACTTGCAATATTGTTGGTAAATCAGAAAAGTTAGCGCTTTGGTTTAATGGCCATGACTCAAAAAAAAAAAAAAAAAAAAAATTAGGCAGCACACAGCTTGCATTTCTGTATTTCATGCACATTTTTTTTAATCTGTTTCCTCTCCAAATACTACTTTTGATAAAGAAACCTGAAAAATAGCAATATATGATTCTAAAATCTAGGAAGGCCATTGCTTGATGAATGCATTTTTAATGTAACACTAAGGAAAAAATTAACAAGAGTAATAAAAACACATCTCTCCTCAAATCTCCAGTTCAAAAAGCTTCCATTTAATAAAGAATCACTGCCTAAACTGTGCAGCTGTTAAATAGAGATTAGCACCTCTTAAAAAAAAGTTAATATCTGCAAGACTGTAATGAACTATTAATGTGACCTACAATTGCAAGTGTACATGGAATAGTCTCGCAGCTGGAGAAAAAGAAACATGGTCACACAATGTTAATAGAAGAGAAAAATGGCTGGGTACTTGAAAAGAGATTAGTTAACCCATACCCAAAGCCTAATCTATCATTCTCTAGTAATCAAAAAAATTGTAATAGCTGTTCCTAATGACATCAGTGCTTTCTATCTTGCCTCTTCACATACCACAGAAAAATTCCATTAAGAATTACACCATAAGTTATTAGAGGAAACAATCTCAGGGAAAAAAGTCAAAGAAACCAATTCACTTCTTGTACCTATTCCACATCTGTCAGTTCTGTTAATATTCCTACCAACATGCTCAGGCCATCTTTCTTCAAGAACGACAGCTTTTAACTTTTCATTCAGTTGTTCACTGCAACACTAAATTATGTAACATTACCTTCTTTCCCAAAACCCAAACTAAAAACAATGCTAGAAGAGCAAAAGACCGTACCATCTGAAACACATCTGAGCCTTCGTCAAAATCTACCATAGCAAAAAAAATCTTGTTGGTAAATGCACTGGAATACCTCCAGGAGTTTGCCAGAATCTGGTATTCCTCATCAGCTTGCCTGGAAAACACACCAAGAGAGATGCAGTATCATGGGTTTGTCCACAGAGTTGTAAAGCAGCTGAGGGAGCTGTGCCCACCCACCCTATTAATTTTCCAGGGTTCAAAAGAAAGTCTAAGTGTTAATGAAATCATTTGAACATAGACACTCATCTACCATCAGGTGACACATTTGGCACCTGATTTTTTTTAAATGGAGGGGCAAGATTTGTTGAGTTCCTGAACAAAAGCGGAGGTAATTTCTAACTGAGAGGTGAAATGGAACTCAGCTGCTCATGATTTGCCAGTCCATAGAGCACCAAAATGTGGCCAGGTGTGCTCTTCTTTCCAGGTCAGAGGGTGGGAAACCAATAATTTCAACAGACTAGGTATAAAAATCACCCTTACAGGCCTCTGCCACCTCCAGATTAATACAGGAAAGCTATAATGTGGTTAAGGATCCAGGATACTGAAATTGTAAATAAGTACCAAGCAACACACTAATCAAGAACAACTTTTAAGCTCCATGGCCAGCAATAATTCTACAAACATTTCTTCAGCAGCTCATGGCAGGAAAGCTGAGCTTTCACTGTGTCTTGCTCTAAAGTAAACAGTGTTTCTGCAAAGTTTTAGGAGAGAGATAAAACTAAGGCTTATGTTGTTTCCTCACAAACACATTCCACATATTCCCCCACATTAAATTGCAAAGACAATTCTACTGCAACTTGTCCATGCATATTCCTCCCACGTGTGTCAAAGTTCAACCCTGTTCTTAAATTTAGTCTCCTACAAAATTAGGTTCTAATTTAGGAATAAATGAGCTCATACTTGCACACAACACACTGTCTGTGAGGCTGAAGAGCAGTAAACATCACAATCACTGAATAGTTTCTGGGAGGTGCTTTCACCAGGCGCCGGAATTTGTCCCCGTTCATTCGGATCACAGATCTTTTACTGGCCCACTCCATCAGCTGGTTCACTTTTTCTGATAACACCATCTGAAAACCAAGTCACAGCAACATTATTTAGGTTCTTTTTTCGCAGTCTCACAGCACAGTCTTAGAAGCTTTTAGATTTGATGCAACAAATACCTGCATTGCTTTTCATACCACCACCCAAGTGATGTGATACTTCAATAAGATTCTGCAATGCATTCACAGAAGCTTTTACAGTCATGTTAACATAATCCATTAACTTCAACCACCCAGTAACACAGCTTTAAGCACTCAGCATGACCAGGCTGGTGAAGACCCTCAGCTCATTAGTCCTTCCTCACAGTGGTTGCAGGATTTCTTTCAGCTGATCCAACCACCTCCATCCCCTCCACAGCCTTTATTCTATACTAAGCATCAAACTGTTTCAGCTTTCAAAAATTGTGGCAGTAGAATCAACACCAGAGGTGGAACCAACATCAATATTTCACGTTCAGCACTGCTGGGAAAAAAAGAACCATAATTCAGAATAGAGTTGAAAAACTCAGGAGTGCTCAACACTAAAATATTCCTTAAAAAGGAGACCATCAATTCTATAACATTATAGGAAAAGGTATTACTTCGACAACCTCATAAATGTTGCATTTATCATAAAGCACTTCTCTACTCATTAACACCCTTCTTCAGATAAATATGTTAGAGGAAATCATCATAATACATCCTGAATTGGAAGGGAGCCAGCAGGAGCATCAAAGTCCAACTCCTGACCCTGCATAGAGAAGCCCCAAGAATCTCGGCATGACAATAGTAACAATAAATTATTCTTCTCTGTATACAACTAGCACAAGTATACACTTATATATATACTTATATACAATGTATATACGTATATATACTTACATATACACACGTATATACTTACATAGAAGGATTTTTCCAAACCCTGCAGATCAAGCGTGTGGAAGTAAGCTGCATCTTAGTGACTAAAACCAAAGACCACCCATCCTCCCCCCTGCAAACCCCATACACAAGGAAGACAACACTCGTACAGTGCTCCTAACAAGAACTGAAGAACTTGGCAACAAGGACCTTCCCTCTCTGAGGGTTTCCCTCAGGGCGGGGACCCGGGCTAAGGCCAGGCCACCCCGCCGGGCCCTGGCCAGCCCTGCCCTCATCCTGCTCAGCAAGAACCCACTCCAGCGCAGTGCGGGGGCTCTGGGCGAATCTCACCTCTTTCCGCCTCTGTCCCGCGGCGCCGGGCCCGCCATATCCCGCCAGCAGCAGCAGCACCAGTGCCAGCAGCGGCACCGGCAGCGCCGCCATGGCTGCTTCGCTTCACCCGCCCCGCCGGCTGTGAGGCCCCGCCCGCGAGACGCCGATTGGCGGAGGCGCCGGCACGAGCGTGCCTGCTGGTCTTCTATTGGTTGAGCTGGGGGAGCGCGGCGAGCTGGAGCAGCGCCATTGGTGGAGCCAAGGAGGGGAGGGCGGTGCGAGCCCTGAGGGGAGAGCGGGCCCTGAGGGGGAAAGTGTGGCGGGACCGTGGGACATGGTGGCAGCTGTTGGTGTCTCTCGACCGCATCACAGAACCCTTACGGTTCGAAAGGACCTCTGGAGATCATCCGAGACAGGGTCTCCCCGAGCAGGTTGTCCACTAAGGTCAGATTCGTTACCCGGTGTGCAACAAGCCAATAATTACACACTCGTGCTAGCCTTGGGTGCTCAGTGGTGTTCCACAAATCAAGCACGCCAACTCTTAAAACTTTTTACTGTTTATGGGTTTAACAAACAAGGGAATTTGTGTTCATTGGATACAAGTAATGTAGTTCTCTTATCAATTAGTATTCTATGTTCTGTTGGTCAATACTTCTCTTTGCTTCTCATACTAATTAGTGCACATGCCCTGACTTTCTCTTCTTTTTGGTCGCTGGGTTGGTGGTCGTGATCTGCCCCTTCTGGAATTACCTTTCACCATTTGGAACTGATTTCACCCCAGTTGCTGAGTTGGCTTTGTTAGTGCCTTCCTTACCGTGGGAGTTCTGCAAAAATAGGCTGTAAATTCTGCACTCTTTGTGACCACTATCAGTGGTACATCCTCCTTGCCAAGCTTCGTAAACCTCCCCCTAAGCTTGAGATAATTGAAACATGTTGAGCCCTAGACATTAACAAGGCAGTTCTACCAAACAGTATATTTTTTCCAACATCTGGACATCACTTAGAGCTTGATACCTGCTGTTTCATGGATTAAATCTCCTTCCTTGTTGATTAGGCTAGAAAGTATACAAAGCTCAAACATCAAAGAACATCCTTTCTTAAGAAAATTTTATATAATCCACACTTTGAAACAAAAAAATGTGTTCTGAGTATGTCCAAGAGGAGGATTTCACACCTTGCCTTAGGCAGCTAAGAGATGAGGATTTACCCACCCTTCAGGTTTTATTTTAAAATTATTTCTGATTTCTATCTGCACTAAAATCCCAGACTTTTTCAACTCAGTGCTTTCGCAAATTGAAGTTAACCCAAACTGGGGGGAACAAAAAAGTGGTGTCAGAAGTGGGATTCGAACCCACGCCTCCATACGGAGACCAGAACACCCAACCCCGCCACGGAAAGGCGCGTAACGCCTTGAGTCTGGCGCCTTAGACCACTCGGCCATCCTGACACTGCGATTAAAATACCCTCCGGGACATACTTAACACTGGTGTCACGGTCGTACCCGCCCCTTTGTGTCCCTCAGCTTTTCATAGAGAGCCCGTCTGTACTCGGAAGGTGCTGGAGAGCAGACAGGGAACCGCCGGCTCGGCCCGGCGCGGCCGCGGAACTCCGCCGCAGCGAGGAGGAGCCCGGCGTTACCCACAGGCCCCCACCGCACCGCCACTTCCGCCGCGACCATTTTGTTCTTCACCGGCGTCAAGGGTACGCGCTCGGCTCTCATCATGTTCCCGGTGGCCAGGGCCGCGCAGAGCCTCGTCGGTAAGCACAGGGGCAGCTCTCGGGTGTGTGTGGGGTTCCTCAGGGTGCCTCCCTCGGCTTGTGCCCTCCCCTGTGCCGACTGTCCCTCGGACCCCGACTCCCTGTGCACCCGGTGAGGGTCGTGTGGGCACCTCAGGGACTGCGGGTCGGCTCTGGCGTCCTTCGCTTCCCGCTTTTTAAAATCTCTTTCAGCCTTTTTTTATCTCCTAGTTGCTTTTTGACACAAGACTCCTTTCCTTGGTGCTTTCTTTTCCTAGTACGTAAAAGCACATTCTGGCCTGGCAACCTGCGGTGAGCAGAGGTAGTCAATACCCAGCCCTTAAACTCAAGGTTAAAGTTACCTCTTCAGTGATACAGACCCCGCAGTGTCTGTTCCTCTGGTCCTGGGTCACGACCTGCTTATCCAGAGGTGCGGGCACCTAAAATAAACGTATCTCGATAGATACTCAGGCTTTTTTATGTTTAAATGAACGCCTTGTGCAGCCTTACAGAGCATGCGAGGGATGCAGTAACATTATGGGTATCACCATCATCTTCTCTAATCAGGGTTGGGTAAAAATGCAAACCATTGACCTGAGACTAAAAGGTTTTATTTTGTAATATCTCTATGCACACATCGCGCTCTCATCAAAAGCTTTGTACACAACTAATGGGCAATCTGTCTTTTGTAGCTGTTGCTTTGATTTTTCACTGTTGCCTTCTCTTTAATAAGTGTACCTTTTATAGCGTGCACTTATACTGTACATCATCCGAGGATATCCCTGTGTATTTTTTCTCTAGTATTTATCTCATGCCCATGGGTTATATCAGTTTCCTTCCTCCTCTCCCTTCATAAATCCCGAGGGAATGAGGCAAGTGTTACCCACACCTACTATCTTCAACCCCAGAATTTGGTGAACTTCATCCTGGCATTGCTTGGGTACACGTACCTCCAGGATAGATACTTGCATCTAGAAATAATGCTAAGCACTAAACAAAATATATATTTTTAGAGAAACAGTAATACTAAAGAAAACATGAATGGAAAAAGGCAACTTAGGGGATTTTTTTTAACTGGAATTAGACTTAAGGAATAACTTTCTAGAGAGAAACTGAGAAAGCTGAAAAAAATTATTTGAGTATATCTTGTGTTTTGGAGTCATTCCAGGGTTCTAAATCCAAAGAGTTTTAGTCTTTCAACACTTGCCTCTCTGTTGGTGGGAGATAAGGACTGTGAATGGTTTGAGCATATATTTGGGTTGATTTCTATACTTGTTACTCCTCAGCTCGTAGCATCCAGCACACTGCAATCAGACAAGCCCATCGCAAGCATGGCCTGACCTTCCATGATAAATATGGAACCATGGTTCTCCTTGGTGGAGCTGCTGTGTTCTCTACTGTCTGGGGCTATGTAAGTTGATTTTGTCACCAGTCTCTTGTGACTCCAGCTGCAAACTTTAAAAGTGTCAATTTTGCCTTTTTGAAATAAATTCAGTGGTCAGAATTTAGGAGCTTCTTACATAAGCAAATTGTGATGTGATAGAGGTGAAAGGTCTCTTGATTCCCAGCTTGATTTTGAGTTATTACTCAAATTTCTGCATCAGTCTATTGCCTGGTTTGAAAAGATATCAGAAACACAAGTGTTCTCTATTTTACTTGGGATTTCAAACCTCTACAGGTACAGCTTTCAGCAGCAAAATTTCTAGATGAAAATACCAATATGGTAGTGGGATTTAACATTCCAGATTCTTTCTTCTAGAGTTGGATATTTTGAAACAGAAAATGGAAACATTTAAATACTATTCAATAGAAATATATTCCGCTTGTTTAATTAGAAAATCAGTGAGATGTCATGTTCTAGTAACAAGAAATGTGAACTGAAAACGATAAAAATAACCCTATGTCAGAAGGTTGCTTTGATTTCGGAGTTAATAATCTTGGGTTTTATCCCTTTACAGGTGCTCACACAGCTTAACATTGAGTGGGGCTTTTCACCTATTGGCAGAGTCACTCCAAGAGAATGGAGGGAGTAACAGCCTCTGCTTCTAATGAGCTGGTCTAAACTTTCACTGAGAAAATGGTTGTGTTAATGGCATTTGTTCCCTGATTACCACTTGGACAGTGGCATTCCTGGTCTAATAAATATACCTAGAAACCTGTCTGGCTCTTCGAGGTTTGCTTTGTGCTCTGCTTCTGCTGAAGTATAAGAAATAGTGTAAAAATTCCAGGTAATTTTACACAGGCACAGTTGTTGCTGTAAAGATCACTGGTGGATAAAGTACAAGTCCAGAACATTGTTGAGTTTTCATTTAGCCAGATGTGTGTGTGAATCAACCTCACTGCACTCCCACTGCAGAGTGCACATCCCTTTACACCTGGCTTGCAGTGACAAAGTCGAGATCCCTTTTTTTTTTTTTACAAAAGGATTTTTATGGCTTGAATCCCTCTGCCAGTAAGCTGCTTCTCCCGAGACCCCTGAGAGCTGTGAAGAAATTAAATTCAGTTTTGAGTTGGAGAGGCTCCACAGGAGCAGGCAGTATCCCCGGATCAATGGGACTTTCCTAATGAATTCTTAGGGAATCCCAGAATGATTTAGGGTGGAAAGGACCCAGATTTGGGGTGTTTCCAACCCTGTGCATTTAACTTCTGTTTACAATAGTAGTAACCAGAGACGTGAGGTGAGAAGAGAACAGTTATCGGATCATGCTGGTGTTTGATGATAAGAGAATTCCAGGCTGCTTTGGGTTGGGAGGGACCTTGCAGTCTGCCTTGCTGCGATCGTTGCGCGGTGGGCAGGCTCCTGTCGCGATACGGCGACAGCGACCGCGGCCCCGCCTCTCCCGCCGCCGTCACGTGCCCGCCGCGTCAGCGCCACTGGTCACGTGGCACGGCGGGGGAAGAGCCCGGCGGTCCCGGGCCGGGAGCGGCGATCGGAGCCTGCGGCCCCGGTGAGTGCGGGGAGCTCGGGGCTCCGTTTCCTCTGGCAGTGTGGGCCCCTCTAGGGCCTCCCTTTCCTCTGGCAGTGCGGACCCGCCTCGGGCTCCCGCCTTGCTTGTTTCCCTACCCTCTTGGGGCTCCCGCTTCCCTCCGTGGGTACGGACCGAGGGCGCTCCCGCGGCCCCAGGGCTTACGGACCCGCCTTGAGGGCTCCCGCTTTCCCCCATGCTCCGGGGCTGCCCCCGGGTTGTTGTCACCGTGTCCCCGGCGGGGAGGGGTGTGCGGGCGGCTGCGGCGGTGCTGAGCTGTGTGCCCCGGACGGGAGCGGAGGGCAGGGAAGAACCGGCTGCCGGGGAGGGTCCGCGCCCCAAAACACGCCCGGCTCGGCCAGGGTCTGTACAGCTCCTTGGAGGGCCCGTCCCGTGTGTCAGGGTGTCCGCATCCCGGGGGGGTCGGGGGTGCCCCGGGGCTTCACCCCCAAAGCGCCTCGGCGGCTTCTCCGTCCCAGAGCAGCGTTTCCTGCTCAGCCGCTTCCCTGCAGCCCCCGGGGCTTCAGCGGGGCCGGAGCCCGGCTCCGTTCTCGGGGCTGCCGCGGGCCTGGCAGGCTCCGGCCGGCTGTGCTTATCGGGAAGCATCCACGGTTCATCCTGGCAAGCAGTAAGTCTCCACTCACTTGGAAAAGTCTCTCTTTTGCTCCTGTCAGTGGCCAGAGAAAGTCTCTGAGCGCATGAGTCAGTGAGCTCCTGCTCCAATTCTGAGCTGCTCAGCTTGTCCCTATGAAACACCTTACTTAGTGTTCATTCTTATGCCACCTTATGATGACAGCACTCTGTGCACAAGCATCTTTTTCTAATTAAAAGCATAGTGTGGATATTCTAGAAAAGGGCAGATAGTTGTTGATGATGTTTTGGGGTGAAATCTCGCAAAAATGAGCAAGAGCAACACATCTGTTGCCTCCCTGTGTTCGTGTTCTGGAAATTATATGTAAATAGTGTAAAGTTAAAATCTTTCTTGCATTCAGCAAAGGTTGAGTTTCTGTGTTTAAATACTTGTTGAATTGTGCGGATGTAAATAGGCAAAGATTTAGTAGTGTAGGACTTTGTGTGAATGACAATGCCCTGTGTGAGCACAAACACAATTTGATTAGAAATTAATAATTATAATGTATTTTCTTAGTAGAGAAAAGACTTTGAGGGTTTTTTTTTCCTTCCTAGGTGGCAAAGCAGGGAAGCAAAAGCTAACATTATATGTAGTTTGCTATCTTACTTTTCTTAATGCATTCCACGTTGTTTTGCTGAGTACTTTGAGAGCAAGCTTAAGACTGAGGAGCCCCCATTGACCCTGATATGCTCACATAACAAGGGGTTATAAATTATATTCTACTCATAATATTTCCTATGATTCTTCCAAGGAAACATTCATGTTCTCCAAAAGGCTGACTTCAGGAGGTTGTGGAAAGCCAAGAACAAGTTAAAGGATTTGCTAAGAATTTGTCTCAAGTACTGTAAAACTCATTAGAAGTGAAGCAGAATGTTTTTAATGTGTGCTTTTCATTTTTCCCCATGCAGTTGGTATAGAAATACATTTTCTGAGAGCAATTTCCACCCTTCGCTGACCAAGCAAGGCTTGTCAAAGTCTTGAGCAACACGAATTATACAACCTATTTCAAGTGTCACGTAGCTGTGACATTTATTGCAGATGCAGTTTCTCTCTCAGTGATTAAGCCTCACCTATCCATGGGCCTATCATGCATCTCTCCTATCTAGTCACACTTGCAGTGGCTCTGTTTGCACATGAACCGTGTAAAACCTCCTTCTTCCCTGTTGGACCCATCTCCTGTAGCACTTTCCAAGCCTAAGGGTGAGATGATGCAGCTTTTTCCCTTTCCTGCCCTTTGCTCTTTTCCATAGGTTCCTGCAGACACTGAGGGACAAGCACCTTTTTTTCCATTTAATGTAATAAGTAATTTAGCTTTCTGCTGCCATAAATAAGGCGAGCTAAGTAGCACTTGGCCATTTAGAAATTTAATAAAATACAAAGGCTGTAATTAAACCTGTGAGATTCTGCTGCTGGCATTTGTGTGATATTTGCCAAGGTGTGACCTCTTTTAATTTCAGCAGCTATAAATTCAAGGTAATTATAAACTGGTGAAAACTGGAGCTGTACAGGTAACCAGAAGCATCTGTCTTTCCTAGTTGTATCCCTACGAATCCCAAAACTGGCACAAAGTGTGTCTGTGGGGCACACAGCTTTGTTGCTTTGTGAGGCTTAAGTGTGCTCCGATATTTGAAGCACCAAAGTGCCTTTTTTAGGGTTAAATGGGGCTCTTGAGGTTTTTACTGGTGTTGTAAGTTCCTCTTTGCATTGCTCTTTTTTTTTTTTTTTAATTTTCTTTTTTTGATAGTGTGGGTTTATGAATTACTCAACTTTAACCTCATCGAGCCTTATTTCTTAAGATATTTTACTTACGGTGATGTGTTAGCACATCAAAAAACCCTTTAGAGAGATGAATGAGTGTCTCAGTCACCTTGTGCTAGATCACTTTTGGATTTTCCTTTCCATGGGGAGAAATTTCTGTTGGAAGTAGAAATCACTTCTTTCCATTGCTTCATTTGCTTCATAGAAACACTAACTGACTTTCTTCAAGAAAACTTGTAAAAGGAACTGCCATTTCTTTGTGTTGTCAAATGCTGAAATTCTTTCCTAATTGATGGTAAAGGTGTTTTATAGTTGGAGCAATGCATTGGTTAAGAATAAAAGCATTATTTTTTTCTCCAAAAGCTGTGTAATCCATAATTTAGCTTCTCAGGTCTTTTCAGGACCTCAGCTTCAAGTCTTTTGTCTATAAGAAAATACATTATAATTAAAAGGATGTGTCCATGCTAACTTACACAAGCCATTGATATGGAATATATGGATTACTGCAGATATTTTGCCTTCTAAGTCTATTTTCATGTAAACTTGGGAAGATGCCAACCCAAATGAGGAGAACTAGGATTAGATTGTTAATATTTGTGTGCATCTAGTCCTGATTAATTAGTGTAACAGGTATTTTCAGTCTGCGTAGTCATGAACTTCCTTAATTTAAACTTGTCAGGAGGAGGAAGTACGACAAATATTTCATTCAAGTTTCAGCCAGATTCTTTCTACCTTGAATGACTTGCAAGGGAGGCAGAGCATCAGAAATAAAATGAATATGACGAGGTAGAATACATCCTCAGATTAAATTTAAATGGTTGTCCTGGGAATTTTGCAAGCGGAAGAAAAAAGGATTTGTCTATTTAGAGTGACTGTGTATAACCCTATATTTCCTTCTGAGAACAAGGTATCTTTGAAGCTTCAGGAGCACTGGAAATCCAGACAGTTTGGCTTCTGGAAATTTCAGCAAGGCTGTACAGAAAACAGAGATTGAGAAACAGCTCATTAACAATTGGTAATTAATATTAATAACACCATGTGACTGATTGAAGAGACCAGCATTACTCATTCGATTTGGACATGCCTCATTTTTTAGAGAGCAACCTGGTTTTGAAATTATTATAAAAACTGTTAGCAAGCTGCAACAAAGCAAATAAAAATCCACATTGGTTGTCTTCCCCACCAACAGGGAGCTGTGAGTGATGCTCATGTCAGAGAGATCTGGGTCATTCTTAATTGAAGGTCAGAGATCAAAAAAACAGAGCCAGTTTGGTCCAACAGATAAATTCTTGTGATAAAAATTCTGGTTTCAGTCCTAGTACTTCAAGGCCTTGAGGGGTATAAAAGGAAAAATAAATTTTAATTTTTTTTTCATATGCCTTCGTGGTTTTTGTTTGAATTACAGCCTCTTCCGGGAAAAGGTTTTCTGTGCTGTATTTATGAATGAACAGCAGAAGAGCAAGGAAACAGATTGAGAAAATGGAGGAAACGCTTTGTCCATACAAACTGTAATAATAGATGTGAAAAGAAGTTTAATGTTATTTTTACATATTTAAATAGTGGGGTTTTAATGCATTGGTGGACATTTGGTAGCAGTGCTGCTGGTCACTGTGATCAGTGCTAATTCAGTGTACAGCCACTGTGGCTGCTGTTTGACAGAGAACCTTAACATTGTATCCTGGTTTTGTAAAACTGGATATTATTTTATTTGCAGCCTGGGTCTCTTAAACCAAAGCCCAGGCAAGGCAGGCAGGAGCTCAGCAGGTTTGCCCTGGCTCACAGCTGTACCGCAGCTCTCCTCCATGGCAGCATCTTGCCAACCTTTGATTATTTTAGACAGCAGCTCACAGCCCAAGTGTCCCCTTTGACACTATTTTTGTTTTCAGAGTACAGTAACAGGGCAGTTCAAGTTGGTCATGCACCTGAAATGCTTTTAAAGTCACATCTCTCCAAACCTGACCAGAGGCCAGATTGATGTTGTCTGTGATGTCTGATTTCAGCCCAACGTGCCTGGTTGTGCTCACACAGTTCCCTGTATGTCAAGTGCTCTTTGCAACTTGATTTGTATTTCAGGCTTGTGGGAATGTTGGTGTGTCCCTGACTGTGGAGTCACAATGCTGCCCTTGTTTGCTGGGTGTGGACTGGGCGTTCCTTAGGGAAGTACAGAGGATCACATTTCAACAGCATGACAGCAAAACAAGTGTCATCTTAGGTGGTTAGTGGGTTTTATAGTATTTTGTACCTCTGAGTGTGCACATCAGCCTGAGAAAGGAGCTGCTGTATGAAATTTGCTTAAAATATACTTTCATGTTGGTTGATAATTCTTGTGACAGTTCTACATTTCTGTAATGTGTGGATATTCACACACAAATATTGAGTGTTTCCAATAACTCAGCTCTTATAAGAGCAGGGGAGAAGTGAGATTTGTAGTAACTCCTCAGGTAGAAGTTGTCTTATTTCTGTTCCTAGATGTATTTCATCTATTGGAAGAGTCAATATTCCCAGCTTTATACTTCTTTCATTGTTTGTTCACTAAGTGCAACAGTTAGTTTTTGTGCATCAGGGAGGTAAACCTGTTTCTGTGATGAAACTTCCTTGTATCCTTACATGGTTTGTGGCACGTCTCAAAGTGAAAGCAGAACCCTTCAGGCCTTCTGTAACAGGGAACAGTCTGGAAATGTCACCATGAAGCAGAAAAAAATTATTTTACTAAACATCAATGTAATTGAGTTTTCCAAGATAAGTCCTCAGGGTAAGAAAACAAGTCAAGCTTGTGCTTCCCTTCAGCTCCTCAATTACTCATCAGATTTTACTGCTGCTTCCATTGCTGCCAAACATTAACTGTGATCATTTCCCTGGTCACTAACCTCTCAATGAAACCTTGTATTACTTCTTTCAAAATATTAACAAAAAATCTGGCGATTTCCTTCTTTTGCCTTCTTCCCCCCTCAGTTACTTAACAGTTTATGCATTGGGCAGAAGAAGTCCTTTTCATTAGCTGTTATTTCTATAAATTTCATTTAAGTTCAGTAAGTTTTTTTTCTGGGCTTGTTTTTATGAGCAAAAGTAGTAATTAAACTCTTCAGAGGAGCAGAAATGAGACCTTTCCGAATGAGGTGTGGCAAAAAGCTTGATTTGCTTCCTGGGCTAATTTCAGTATCACTTGTTTTTGCAAACATAGGGCAATATATGAGAGAGAAATGTAGGAAAACAGAGTTATCAGCTGTGCCACTGTGGCTGATGTGCCATCCTCTTGTTTCAGCATTCCAAAGCTGCTGTCTCTCCCTCTCTTCTGCTTCTCCCTATAATTTAATATCTCACACCAGTGAATCACAGCTTGCTGCATGTAATTAAATGATCTCCAACGTAGCCCAAATCGAATAATAGATGTCTGAACACTTTCCCTTCTTGAAAATTCATGGGAATAAATACATGAAGCTTTCCCTTCTGTTGATATCTGCTCAGATTTTGTCATCTGCCAGGGTTACATGTGATGAAGGAGGTCCCCTGTTAAATCCTAGAATCCCAGAATGGTTTGGATTGGAAGGGACCTGGAAGCTCCTCTCATTCCAACCCCTCCCACTACATCCCTGTTTTCATTTCAATCTCTGTGCAATTCTTCAGGAACTGATGTCCTGCTTGTCTTTAGCCACCAGCAATGAGAAGACCTGAGTAGAAATTCACCATGGAGGCAAAATCCGTGGCCATCGGCGTGGAGGGGATGACCTGCAGCTCGTGCGTCCAGAGCATTGAGCAGCACCTTGGGAAGATGGATGGCATCCATAACATTAAAGTGAGTGACTCCAGCACTGCTCCTAGCAAAGGTTTGGATGAGGAAACCATGATAAGCTGTGCCCTGAGAGAGGGAAATAATGTAGGAGGAGTTTATTCTCTGTGTTCCTTGGCAGGCTGATGTTGGAGGTCCACTGGTGGTTTTGTGGTAAATAAGAGAAAAACAGGTGCTTGCTTCACTGCAGCGGGAGTTAAGTCATTGTTGCTCTTAATTAATTTTCTGCTTTACAATTAATTCAGTATTGTGAAGTAATGAGGGAAAAATAGGCAAGAACAAGGTTTGTCCTAATTCAGGCTTTCTTTGCCTGACTTAGTTTTAACTTTTTTCTCAACTCAGAGGAGATACCAGCATTGTTAGTCTTTCTTCTGTCATGGGCAGAATATTGGACTGTAGAATATTCCAGGGTCAGCTGATCATCCTTGCAGAATATATAATTTTACAGTAGTTTTAATAATGGAAGTAATTTAAAAGCTGTGAGACTCCTATGAATTTTGTGACCTGGCCTGTGGTAGAAAGAACAGTTTTAACAACAGAAAATTGAAAAGTTTATTTATTTAATATCTGTGTTCTGAAAGCATCCTGTTACATTCTGTAGTTGTTGATTTTACTCCAAAGAAAATAATTCCTTCCTGGTTTTGTCAACACTTCTGTTTTAGTGGGGATATCTTAAGTGAACTTCCCTTCCCAGAACTGGACACCATTTTAATTTGGGCTGTGTGTGATCCTTGTCTGGAGCTGGTTTTGCAAGACCCATTGTGGTGCACTTCCCCTGCAGAGCAGGTGCTGCACAGCTCAGAGCAGTTCCCTGTGGCCTGAAACAGGTGTTTGTGTACAGAAATTTTGGTGAAAATCAGCAAAATTTACAAGACAGATCATTTTTCATCTTCCTTCAGCTTTAAATGAGCTTTAATGTGAGCCTATGCTGTGAGAGCAGAGCCCTGGAGCTCTGAACAGCCCCCTGTGCGTGGTCAGATAAATCACTGGGTGTCTGCAAGCATGAACCCAGGGAAAGGCTAAAAGCAGCCTGTAGAATAAACCCCCAAATAATCTGATTTCAGAATCTTCTCTATCTCCATATTCTAGCAAAAGATGGCATTTTGTCAGCCTTGTGTTTTCTCAGGTGATTTCTGAAAATACACAGGTGACTTTGGATAGGATAGGGAGATTTATACAATGTGCATCCCCAGTGTCTTTTACAGAAGGAATGAGCTAAGTTTTTAAAAGGACAGTGTTAAGACTTTTGTATTTAGGTTTTTAGGTAAATACCTTATCTCGATGCTATTTCAAAAGATACATAGCAAAACCTTAGTCTGAGTAGAGCAGGACTCTTCAGAAACTTTAGGAGGTCATATTTAATAATTATCCTTTTTACAGCATCAGAGCTTCAGTTTAGGCAGATCAGTTGATTCAGAAAATTCTCTGGGAATTGTGAAACAGGATTTTGTGTAGTGATTATGAATTAGATCAGCAAGGGATATGAATGTTAAATGACTAATACAGACAAACAGCTGCTTTTAGGTTATTCTGCAATGAAACCAATAAATGTCCATGTTGCTAATTCTGCTAAGGCCCGTAATTTGGACAGAAATGAGGGAAGGTGGTTCTTAAAATGATTTAACGGATATAATTTAATCATGTTTGTGGTCTTTAGGTTGTACCTTTGCCCAGAGGTAAGGTAGAATTGAATTGATAATGTGTTGGGCCTCTGGCAGGCATTGCTTTTTCCTTTTGGAAACTGCAATTATTGTGTTTGATATATCATCTGTTGGGAGCAAATTAAATTGAGGCTATGTGTACCATCAGATGGGAAAGGTTATTACCACGTGAGGATGTCTCTGGATCACCCAAATGTACAGAGAGAGGAAAAACAGCTTCTTTAATCTTTGTCACGTATCAGGTGTCTAAAGTGAGTTTTGGTGAAGTCTGATGCAGGTTTTTGCTCACAGCAAGTTACCAGCCTGTGCCTCCATCGCCTGGAGATGCTGGGCTCCTTTCACTGCTGCTTAAAGCTGTGGGTTTTTTCAAAGAGTCTTTTCTTCCATCCTTGTAGCCTGAGGGCAGTTACTCCTAACTGCATTAGAATTACTGCTAACTGATTGGAATTTCTTCTGTGGGCTGTTCTGCTCCAGGGATTGAATTGGGTTAGTCATCCTAATTTAAGTGACTTTGGCTCTGGAAGTTTGATTAAATGCATTGGTGCTGTCAGGATGTTGCAAGTAGAAGTGGCCAGACAGACTCCTAAAGGATTCTGGAGCTGGGACGGGGCTGGGATCTGTTCTCTCCAGCCCTGTTGTTGCACAGGAGAGCAGGGGTTACACAGTGGTGGCTTTGTTCTTTGAGGTGAGTGCTGAAAGTTATACTAGGCAAGTATTGCCAATCTTTGCAAGTAAAAGCAGTTTCTATTCTGGTGCAATGTTAGTTCCCAGCTCTTTGTGTTGCACTTTGCTCGATTGCTTTGTTTATCCCCTCCAGGTCTCTCTGGAGGACAAGAACGCTGTCATCATCTACGACTCCAAGCTGCAAACTCCAGTGGCTCTGCAGGAAGCCATCTGTGACATGGGATTCGATGCTACCCTGGCTGACTCAAACCCACAACCTGTTCGGTCTGACACAGTTTTCCTCACCCTCCCTCCCCAGCCAGCCCTGACACCCAGGCAGATTTGTGCCACCCTGCTGAGGAACAAAGGGATCATGGATGTGAAAGTGTCCTCTGATCAAAGAACTGCAGTGGTGACTTTCATCCCTTCCATCACCACTGGCAAGCACATCACCCAGATGGTCCCAGGAGTGGATTTGAACATTTCTGTGCCAGAGGTAACACCTGGAACCTGGGGAGATTGCAGCTGGTCCCAGGTGAGCAGCGCTGTGCTGCGCCTCAAAGTCGATGGAATGACCTGTCACTCCTGCACCAGCACCATCGAGGGGAAGCTCAGCAAACTGCAGGGAATGCAGAGGGTTAAAGGTAAAACCTTGGTGTGTCTTTATGTCAATTGAAGCTGGCAAATTGCAAGGAATTCAACAGATTAGAGGTACAACCTTAGTGAGTTTTTATGTAAATTGAGGTTGGTGATGCTGTTTGTCCTCTGACATTACAGGTTTTAGATGACACAGCTGAGTGTGACAGTGACTCTTTGTGGGACTGGGTATTTAATGATGTTTTTAATGTGGACTAGAAATGAAGAAAGCAGCCCACGTTGTGGGTAGGATGTGGCTGTTACATGTGTGATGGTGTTCAGTGGTTGTTTTGTATTTGGTAGGGAGCCTGGAGTAGTTGTGTTCCATAATTTTATTACCAGTTATAGAAATCTCTAATAACAGATCTCTTTTTAAAATTGTAATTAATAATAATTGATCTTTTCTGTCCAATTAAAAATCTAAAAGGTAAGACCAACTTACTGATACAGTTAGCTTTGGGATAAGTGTATTGCCGTAGACCCCAAAACAAGGATAAATTCAGTAAGAGGTAGTGATGCCATTTGTGAAAATCTTGGGGGAAGATCAAAAATTTGAGGAGGAGTTGAAAATTGTTGTAATATTAGACAAAAACTGGTTGAAGAACTAAGTTGTTTGATCTTTGCCAAACCAATGAAATCTCCTTTCTGTTGCAGTTACATTTCTGACCATTTAATGTGTTGCTGGAAAGCTTTGACAAGATCCTGTGATGTGCTTATTACGCTTAGGGCAGTGACACACACTTCTTTTATTGATTAATTTCCAGTGTCCCTGGACAATAAGGAAGCTGTTGTTGTCTACCAGCCTCCTCTAATCACAGCAGAAGAAATAAAACAGCAAATTGAAGAGGCAGGTTTCACAGCAACCTTCAAAAAGCAGCCTAGACCCCTGAAGCTCAGTGGGATTGACCTGGAAAAGCTGAAGAATGCTCAACCCAGAAGCTCTGAGGCATCACAGAGAGAAAACTCCAGTGAGACTGGCACAAAGAGAGTTGTTTTCAGAGTTGAGGGGATGCACTGCAATTCCTGTGTCCTCAACATCCAGAACACCATATCTGCACTCCCAGCAGTGACGAGTGTCGTGGTTTCTTTAGAGAACAAATCTGCTGCTATAAAGTACAACCCAGGCTTAACGAGCATAGAAATGCTGAGGAAAGCTGTGGAAAATGTGTCTCCAGAGAGGTTCAGAGTCAGCCTTCCTGAGGAGCACGAGAACCTGGCACTTCTCCCCGCGCTGGAGTCTCCACTGAAACCTCACCCTGCTTCCAAGGATCGCAGCCAGCCCCTCACTCAAGTTGTTGTGATCAGTATTGAGGGCATGACTTGCAGCTCCTGTGTTCAGTCCATCGAGGGAGTGCTGTCCCAAAAGGCAGGTGTGACCTCTGTCCAGGTCTCTCTCCCAGATGGAAATGGGACTATAGAATACGACCCACTGCAAACAAACCCAGAAGACTTGAGGTCCTCAATAGAAGATATGGGATTTGATGCATCTTTTCCAGGTAATAACATCTGAAACACTTTTAAATTTACAAGGATTGTGGCATTTTAGGATTTGGTACCACCCAAGATGAAATTTAGCAGCTGACATTCACTTTGTGCTTGCTTTATATCTTCACTGCTGATGAGATCATTAAAGATAATGTGCACACCCTTTAATACATCAGATTGATTCAAATGATTGAGGTGTCTGGCAATATAAATATGTCAGATAAATGCTGTTTTATGTTAATAACTGCAGGAGTAGTTGGATGCTCACATTTAATATTTTTCACCCTGTTCCTGCACAAACAGAGCATCTCCTGAACTGCTGTGAGGAGCCCGTAGTTCCAGATCCCCTCTCTAAAGTTAAAAACACTGATTTTCCTTATGAAATATGCACTTCCTTAAAAGTTCAGCTTTGTGCTCCAGATAAAGTCAATAAAACTTTAAAACTAAGGCTGCAATGCAGAGGTTTTGCTTACAGCTACAGGAGAGGATAAAGGATGTGCAGCAGAACAATGAGGAAAGGCAAAAGGAAAAATAGTAACAAACCAGTAAGTTAAAATCAGTGGCCCACCTTTGTCTTTTTTTCTTTTGCTGACTCTTAACTGCCAGAGGGGTGATGGATCAGACTGACGAGGTGTGTACAATCCCCATTTCATTCTCAGTCTCAGCGAACAGCAGTGGGGCACAGCAGCTCATCCCTCCCTGCACTGCCTGTTCACAGGGTCACAAACTGCAATCTCCTTTCCAGCTAAGGCAGAGCTCCCTGTGGCCAAAGCTCAGCCCCACCCTGAAGCCCAGCTGGACTCTCACAAGCCTGAGCCACCCTCCAAAGTGCCACCAGCCCACCCTGACAGGCAGGAGAGCAGGACCATCTCCAAGTGCTACGTGCAGGTCACAGGAATGACGTGTGCCTCGTGCGTGGCCAACATCGAGAGGAACCTGAGGAGGGAGGATGGTGAGATGTGTGTCAGGGTGGGCTCTTACATTTCCAGCATTTGTTTGGAGAATCCATCTGGCTTTTGCAGTGTTTTTAAGGGCTGGGTTGTCAGGACAGGTGTTCCTCCTCACCTCTGGCCCATAGGGTGGGAACAGGGTTATCCTTGCTGCTTTATGGACATGCTGCCCAGACACTGCTGTTGCAAAAGCAGCAGCTGAGTGCTCCAAGGAATACTGAGATCAAATAGGGGATCCTTTTGAAGGTAAAACAGCTCTTTTCCTACTGGAGGGAGGTTCCCAGGTGTGCAGCTGAAAGGCAGAAGCAGATATGTGCTTCAAGGAGCTGTGAGAAGGGACAGTGTGAGTGGATTAAAGGGACACAGGTTAATTTTAGCTCTGCAAGTCAGGACAGTGGTGTCTGTGATTATATTTGCAGGAACAGACAACTGCATGACTGTGAGGTAACAGAGTCATTAATGCAGACTGGGTTTAATTACTGTAATGAAGGTTTCGAGTCAGCCTGGGTTCTAATTTTTTTATCCTAGGAATTGGATGAATCTAAATCCTCTCAGTGCTCAGTAGGATTGCACTGTTAGATCTACCCTTTCTCATACAGCTTCTCCTTAAAAAAGGCTTCCAGAAGTGGTAAATGCAGATCAGAGAAATATGCAGCACTGTGCTTTAGAAGAACTTCTTTAAGGAAAAATACATAATTTTTCATATAGCACGGAGAGAATGTTTGTAATTAGCCTGTTAAAGGCACGCTGCTCATGTGGAGTGATGCTTTCATGTCACCCCTGCACTGAGGTGCTTCTGTAGCTTCCAAACACAAGGATGTTTTTCTTTATCTACAACACGACAGCTTTCCCAGTTTCAGTGAATTTTGCCCTCGCGTTCCAATAAATGCGGGATGTTTCCTAAGCCTGATCTTCCACTGACACATTTTGTTTCCTAGGAATCCACTCGATCCTTGTTGCCCTGATGGCAGGGAAGGCAGAAGTGAGGTACAACCCTGCAGTCATTCACCCTGCAGCCATTGCCGAGCTCATCCGGGAACTGGGCTTCGGAGCCACCGTCATGGAGAACTGCGGGGAAGGAGATGGGATCCTGGAGCTTGTTGTAAGCTGATCATTAAACCCAGCCACCCTCAGCTTTTATGACTTTCATCTGTTGGATGTGCCTGTTTTAGTGTCCACTTCCTAGAGTTTAGCTGTGTAATGGAGGTTAATTTGTAAAAGTGGCGTGTAAGGTATGGATCACATACATATCTTTATCTTGTCCTGCAAACTGTGCTGCCTCACTACTAGCACACTGAAAATGCAGAGAAATATTCTGTATTTTTTGTCTGGTCTTCCTGTTGCCAGAACTTACTTTTTTTTTTTTTTTTTTTTTCCTTTCTGAAGCTGAGTGTAGCCCAGCTCTGAGATTGAACACCCAGCAGAGCTTTAGCAGGGCTTAATAACCTTGTCCCTGTGCTGAGCTTCCTCTAGAAGGGTTGGAGGGGACCCTCAGCAACATGATTATGTTGGAGCCATCCCTGCCCAGGGGAGAAGTTGAAACTGGATGGTCTTTAAGGTCCCTTCCAGCCCAAGCTATTGTTTGATTCTACAGTGCTCACATCCCAGATCAAAGCAATAAATAATGCAGCATAGTCACAAGCACTTTTCCTCCTTGTTAAGATGCATTTGCCAGGTAACCTGTGCTTTGCTGACAGGGCAGAACCTTTATTTTGCAGGTGAGAGGGATGACCTGTGCCTCCTGTGTGCACAAGATAGAATCCACCCTCATGAAGACCAAGGGTGTTTTGTACTGCTCCGTAGCTCTTGCAACCAACAAAGCCCACATCAAGTATGACCCTGAGGTCATTGGTCCTCGAGATGTCATACAAGTGATAAAGGTGAGTTTTGTGGGGTCTCCTAAAATATCCAGTGTCCTTGGAAGAGTTACACACCCCAGAGATAGAAGGAAAGGCTGTTAAAGAAAAAAAAAAAAACCCAAAAAAACCCCACCAAACAACCCCAAAAGGTCTCTCTCCTTCCATCTTCTTTGTTCTTAGTGCAGGTTTCTGCAACTAATTTGTGTGTTCTGGCTTAAAAATGCTCTGTTACAACTTTCCTTAAGTTTTTAGAAATAAATACTGTGAAAGCCAGGTCGTGGTAGACTGGGAAATACCAGCTATAGGTTTGTAGAAAAATAAAGCACATTTATTTAAAAATAAATTACTGTAGCAGATGAGAGGTGAAATAAGTTTCTCAGCCTTCTTCTTCAGTTTCTCAGTTTCTGTGCTTTAGGAACAACCATTTTGGAAAGCCACACTTTAGAATAGTATTTTATTCCAGAAGGGTTAATTTCTACAATAGGTTGCTTTTCTCTTTTTGAAAAGTAACTAAACAGTAGTAACAGACAAGACTAATTAAACAATAACATTTTAGATCAGAAATGCTAATAAAGTTAGTCAAAGGTAAGACTGGCACCATCAGTAATTTGGCAATAACTGAGCACAAAGTGCATTTTAGAACTGACTGTTCTCTTTTTTATTATTGTGCTTTTTTTCCCCTTTAGGATTTAGGTTTTACTACTTCCTTAGTGAAAAAGGATAGATCTGCCAGTCATCTGGATCACAAGCAGGAAATCAGGCAGTAAGTATCTCTGAACGTACCAAGATTCCATCAACATCTTTGATTCTTCTTTGTTACTCAACCATCAATTTATGATTTTTTTCTGTGACTCTAAGTCTTTTCAGACTTACTACTTAAAATATTCTCCAGTACTTGACTGCAATACAAGTTTTTTTTCTTTTTTTTTTTCCTTTTCTCTTTTTAAATCTGAGGTGGAAAAGGTCTTTTGTGGTGAGCCTGGTTTTCTGTATCCCTGTGATGGGGCTGATGATTTACATGATGGTGATGGACAGCCAGCTCTCAGATGCTCACGCACATCACAACATGAGCAGGAAGGAGATGGAGGCCCTGCACTCCTCCATGGTCCTGGAGTACCAGATCCTGCCAGGATTGTCTGTCATGAATTTCCTGTCATTTTTACTCTGTGTCCCTGTACAGGTGGGTGGGGTTATGACAACTCCTGCTTTGTCGGGCTTAAATGTTCAAATTGGAAGGTGATGGAGAAATTAAGTTTGAAAAGTGAACGCAATTATGCTGATGCAAAATGTTTTTGTGGTTTTTACATGCTTCTGCTGTTGTCACAATAATGGGTGCTGGGGACTCCCAGGGCAGCACAGGCTGTGGAGAGCCTAGGCAGCAGAGAATCTGAAAAACATGAAAGTTAAAACTTAAGGCATCAAGGCAGCTGCTGAGTCCTACTGGGAGAGCACTGGGAATACCTGAGAGTGCTGTGGGAAGACCTCAGCTCTAGCTAGAGCTGGGATTTTGTTCAGGGAGAGTGGAAAATACCAGAAATGAACTGCTGCTGCTGTGTGTTAGATTCGTGTGAAATGCCATTGCAGGTGTTCGGGGGGTGGCACTTCTACATCCAGGCCTCCCGAGCACTGAGGCACAACACGGCCAACATGGACGTGCTCGTGGTGCTGGCAACATCCATTGCCTTCCTCTACTCCCTCATCATCCTCCTGGTGGCAATGGCTGAGAGGGCCAAAGTGAACCCTGTCACCTTCTTCGACACGCCCCCGATGCTGTTCGTGTTCATCTCACTGGGCCGCTGGCTGGAGCACGTGGCAAAGGTGAGCAGAGCAGGAGCCAAGGCACTGAGAACAATTTCAAAATCTTGGGAACCTTGTAAAAACATCCCATGCAAAAGCTTTGCTGGGTTCTTCTAACCTTCTGTGTTGTAAAATCATCCTTAATAACTGAACTAATAAAAGTTCATCTTAATATCAGACTGTTTGCAGAAAGTGTTGTCTTAAAAGGGTAAATTGCAACACACACAGTTGTTATTTACCCAGCTTTTTTTTTCCAATAGTATAGTCAGAAAAATATGAAAATTATTATTCTAGGGTAAAACCTCAGAAGCACTGGCAAGACTAATTTCATTACAAGCTACTGAAGCTACTATTGTTACCTTGGGCCCTGATAACGTTCTTTTAAGGTATCTTGCTTTATCATTTGCTTTTTCTGTTGTTCCTTTTTTGTTGTTAGTATGCTTAATTCACAGACAAAATTTACTATTCTATAGAACTGTGAAGCAAATAACTTCAGATTTGCTGGCAGATAAAAATATTAAAATGCAGAATTAACACTGCTTTGCTTTGGTTTATTGGTTTATTGCTGATTTTTTTTGCTGTGATAAGACAATTTTCTTAACTGGAAAGTAAAGAAAATGATAATAAAATAGGCCATTTCAAAGAGCACCATGACTTTCCTGTGATCATTTTTGTACGCACTAATGCCAGCCAGTGGGGTTGTGCTTTATGTGTAGTGCCAGCTCCTTTGTTTGGGTCACTCGAGTTCCAGTCTCTTATAAAACATTTGCACCATTCCAGTGAGGAACAAGTGGATGTGGATCTGGTTCAGCGAGGTGACATTGTCAAAGTGGTGCCAGGAGGGAAGTTCCCAGTGGATGGCCGTGTTATTGAAGGACACTCCATGGTGGACGAGTCTCTCATCACAGGTCAGCATTTGCTTTCTCCAAGTGTAAAAATCTTTTCCTTTAAACAAATCTGCAGAGGGGAGGTCGAAGCTGATGTTCTCCCCCTTGTTAGGAGCTGGCAGCTGTCCCAAAGGTGCCTTTTTCAGCAGTGTTGTGTCTGTTGTTGCCCTTTTCTCAGGTGAGGCCATGCCTGTGACCAAAAAGCCTGGCAATACAGTTATTGCAGGCTCCATCAATCAGAACGGGTCCCTTCTGATCTCAGCCACCCATGTGGGAGCTGACACCACTCTGTCCCAGATTGTCAAACTCGTGGAGGAGGCCCAGACCTCTAAGGTAGAGTATCACCCAGTTTAACTCTTGAGGTTTGCTGTCTCATGCAGGCAGCAGCACTCCAAATCCCTGCAGGGGTGGCTGAGACTGCTTGGATTTGAATTGCAGCTGCATAATGAAGTATCTTGGTGGACTTTGATCCTGTCTACTGAGCCAAGTCTCATCCTCTTACTAAGTAAATCTGTAATTAGGAAGTGTGGCAAGCCAAGTGTGCTGCAAGCAGCAGTAGTGGTTCTTCTCTGTGCCTTCAGACATGAACATGATGGTGCTGAGTGATGTTTCTCCTTCCCAGGCTCCCATCCAGCAATTTGCAGACAAACTTAGTGGCTACTTCGTTCCTTTTATTGTGGCTGTCTCTGTGGTTACACTTTTTGCCTGGATTATAATAGGGTTTGTGGATTTTCAAATAGTGGAAAAATACTTTCTGGTAAGTAAATCTCCTTAGACACCTTCTGAAATATTTAATAAACACCCTTACAATTCTATTAGACTACAGTTGTTCCCTTTCTGGATTACCCTTGCAGGCAGTTGCTGACTATTACTGTTCTTGTTATTACATTTTCTGCATTATGTATTTTTCTTTTATTTTGTAACATTCCTGCATTTATATTTAGAGAGAATCCACAGTAATTAATCAATTCTTGTAAGTTAAGATTTTAAAAAAGTTAATTAAAATAAGTAAATATTAAACATCAAAAATTTCCCACTATCCATCCCTCCTCTGTGGGAAAAAGAAGTCCCTCCTGTCACAAGCTCCAATTATGTATGTAGCTCTGTGTAAATTCATCTTGGCAATCAGTGGGATTCATCTTCATTACAAATTCCAGAGGAGGGTCAGGATCCCAGCTTGGACTTAAGGGTTGCTTAGATCATGAGGTTTCTTCAAAAGTATTTCTGATTAGAATTTCTCAGTTTCCAGGAAAGCCATCTTCATATCTGCTTGTTTTCATCTCCCTCCTGTATATATTTTTGATAGAGCATCTTTTATTACAGTGCCTCATTAAAAAGTTGTAACATGTCATGTCTTTTTAGGAAAATGTCCTATAAATAAAACAGTTGAGGGTGGATGCAGTGTAGAACACAAGTTGGTTAATTAATCATTAGTTTAATCATTCATTTTATGTTGGAACCCTGGAGGCTGAAAATTTCAGGCTTTCTGTGCTGACAGGCACTGACCCTCAAGCAAGTACTGCATTTGACTTGAGACCTTGGAACAGGCTCCCAAAATTGAGTGATAGCATTGGGATTGTGGGTGTGGAGTTTGAATGAAATTGTGAAAAACTCACAGGGTGAAAAACTTAGAATTGAAGGCTTTAGTATTTAGTAATATGTATGGGACAGTATGGAGGATTTAAGGCATTGTCTAAGTCCTCCTTCTTCTTGGTTTCAGGTGTTTTTTTTCTAATTGGGTGAAAAAGGTCTGCATTGCGAGCCTTGAATTGTCAATTATTGGGTTTAAAGTATAAATAATATAGGTGTCATCTCATTATTAGATAGTTTATGTTTAAATAACCTTGGTAGGAGTTAGAGGCACTCCATTTCCTGTCTTGCTAGTTAGAGGTCACTGAGACTGTGTTATAGTTGAGAATTTATAAACACTGAGTCCAAACAAAATCACAGAATCACCAGGTTGGAAGAGACCTCCAGGATCAAGTCCAACCCAACCCCAACATCTCAACTAAACCATGGCACCAAGTGCCACATCCAATCTTTTCTTAAACACATCCAGGGATGGTGACTGCACCACCTCCCCAGGCAGGGCAGTCCAGTACTTTATCACCCTTTCTGTAAAAAACTTTTTTGTAATATCCAATCTATATTTCCCTTGAGACCGTGTCCTCTTGTTTTGTCACTTGCTGCCTGAAGAAAGTGTATTAATCCTGGCTCTAACACAAAGAAAAGAAGATAAAACCCCTCTTAGGTTTTGCATACTTTGCTTGTGGTTTACTTTAGTGTTAATACTCAGATGTTTCCAACCTCCAGGACAACGCGTAGTCAAACGTTGTCATTGCTATTGTTTGATTCCTCCCCTGACCACCTTCCCTCCCCTCCCAGGGCTACAACAAGAGCATTTCAGCAGCAGAGGTGATCATCCGCTTCGCCTTCCAGGCCTCCATCACGGTGCTGTGCATCGCCTGTCCCTGCTCCCTGGGGCTGGCCACCCCCACCGCCGTCATGGTGGGCACTGGCGTGGGCGCGCAGAACGGCATCCTCATCAAAGGCGGGGAGCCCCTGGAGATGGCACACAAGGTGAGCTCTGGGGGTGCCCCAAGGGCTGCCCAGCCTCGGGTGGGGCTGTTTGGTGGCTGGTTGGTTTTTGCCTGCTGTGTGGAGAAGGTGGTGGAATGTTCTGGTGGGTCCCGTCCAGCTCGGAGTGTTCTGTGTTGGGTCAGCGCTCTCTGTTCAGGTGTTTGGTTAAAGTGGGTGTAGTAATGCACCCCACACTTTATTTCCTTCCAAATAAGGAAAAGGGGGTTCAGAATTACCCCTGACTCTTATGGAAAAGCACCAGAACTTTCTGCTTTTCCCTCATGGGCATTGGCCCAGAGCCAGCACAGGGGCACTGGTTGGGCTTTGGAGATGTTTCTCAAAACCTGTGGCTGTTTCTGTTGGCAGTAAGCCAAAATTGTCCCATCTTGATCTTGTCCCTATATTTAAGAATGAGCTCAGAGGTGCTCAGGGCATTTTGAGGTGTCAGGGGCTTCTCTGACACTTGTGCTGGCCTTTTGCTTTTTGTTTCTGTATTGTTTGTTATTTTCTTTTTTATTAAAAACTTCGCTTTACCAAACACACTTGAAGAGCCCTCTTGCAAATATTATTGAGCCACTCTGAGAAGTTGCAGATTCAATACATCTTTGGGGAGCTTATTACACTCTGGCCACCTGTGAGACTGTATCAAGTGAGTGCTTTTCCAAGGAATCCGCACCTCTGTGCCTGGTTCATCCGTTGACCTCTTCCTGCTTCCCTGCAGGTGAAGGTGGTTGTGTTTGACAAAACAGGGACCATCACCCACGGCACTCCAGAGGTGATGCAGGTGAAGTTCCTGGTGGAGGGGAACCTTCTCCCTCGTCACAAAATGCTGGCGATTGTGGGGACAGCAGAGAGCAGCAGCGAGCACCCCCTGGGAGCTGCAATCACAAAATACTGCAAAAAGGTGAGGGGCTCCCACTCACAGCCTGCCCTCCCCTGTGGGAGAACATCTTGCAGGACTTCATCAACACCACAAGACTCTTCATGCAGATTTAAGTAGCTGCTGTGTTTAATTGGGAAGGCTGAAAATGTGGAGCCACATAAATCACTCCATATTAGAGGCACCATTCAGACCTAGATTTTGGTGATTGCACTTTATTTTGTAGGCTTTATGATTACATGATGCTTTTATATTTTTAAAAATTTCATCAGTTTTCCATCCTCTTTCTCTAGGAGCTGAACTCAGAAACCCTTGGGACATGTACAGATTTTCAGGTGGTTCCAGGCTGTGGCATTAGTTGCAAGGTCAGCAACATTGAAGGACTACTCTACAGGAAAAACAGAATGGTTGAAGAAAACAATGTTAAAAATGTGACACTTGTGAAAATTGAGGAGCATGCAGATGAATCAGTGCAGCCTCCTTTGATCATTGATGCTGAAGTACCAAGTAAGTTAATTCTGGGTTAGAGAATAAAATGGACAATTTTTGCTTCTGTGTCTTGAGGAATGTGGTCACTTATTTCCACCTTGGAGAACTAGGCTGACATTAAGGCACACATTAAATAGTTGCTCATCAGTTTATTTCGTGCTCACAACATTACTCAAAACATTTAAGTTAAAATACAATTTCGAGTTGCCTGTTGATTATGGGATTGGAAAATCAGACAGGAGTTGTCTGTCAGCTCTCTCTGGCTTTACTTTGCTTCATCCTAAGTTACCATTTGGTGGCCAAAATTATATGTTTGCATACGTGATTAGTTTCACTCAAGAACTGCTCATTGTTAGGTCTTTTGACTCCATTGGGCTGTTCATAGAAATCAGAAGCACTGAGAAGGTCACTTGGTCCTTTACTGTCCTTTGACCTGTGGGTTTTGGCCCTCTGCCATGGGATGACTCCCCAGGGCTGAGGAAATGTTGGTGTCTCTTTTGTGAAGGTCACATGAAGAGATGGTAGAGCAGAAAGTATTGAGGAACTCTTAATTTCTGTTTGGATTCCCTGCAATGCTGTTCCAGTGCGTGCTGGGGTGAGCTGCAGGGGAGCTCCCTGGTTATCCACATGATGGAAGCATTGTGTTTCCTTCCTTCAGCTGCTGTGACCTCTCAGAAATACTCAGTTCTCATCGGGAACAGGGAGTGGATGACCAGGAATGGCCTCCTGGTGAGGAGTGAGGTGGACAAAGCCATGATGGAACACGAGCGCAGAGGCCGCACGGCTGTTCTGGCAGCTGTGGATGGTGAGTTCAGGGCTGCTGCTCTGTTCAGTTTGGTTGCCACTAAATATCACATCAAACATCACATAAATTGAGATTAATAAGTAGTGATGTCATAGCAGCTACACCTGAAGCAGGGTAATGGGGTGAAAAGAGATAATTAATCAGTTTTACAGCACTTTCTTATGGGAAAGGCTCTTCCTGCCTTTCTTAGCTGACAGGACATTTAGGTACTATAATACAATGCAATGACTTCAAAAAAACCAAAAGGGGAGAAAGGAGAGCAAAAAGGAATTTTTTTTATTGTGATTGGACAGTCCAGTGTTGCTTTAAGTCCTGCTGCCCTGATACCTCTTATCATCCCACTTTTTACTGTCAGTATGAACTCGTTCTGGAACTGGACTTACGGGGGGAAGTTAGTTCTTCTAAATCAATAAAGGTCTTTATTACAAACACTTTCTTTCTGTTTTCAGGAGTGCTCTGTGGCTTGATAGCTATTGCAGATACTGTGAAGCCAGAGGCTGAGCTGGCAGTGTACACTCTGAAGAGCATGGGGTTGGAAGTTGTCCTCATGACTGGTGACAACAGCAAAACAGCCCGGTCCATCGCCTCCCAGGTGGGCTGCTGTCCTGGGGCTGGTTTCAGCAGGAGGGGTGGTGTGGCATGTTCATACTGCTGGTGGCTGGTCTGCTGTGAAAGATGGTAGATTTAAAGAATTTGGAATAAAGAATGCAAGAAGTTTTTGAATGGAAGTAACATCAGCTGTGAATTCAGAGCTGTTTTCATATCATCATCAGTTTGCTCTTTAGCTCATGAGTGATAAAATGGGTTTCACTCTTCCTGCCCACATCATTCCAGGCAGGAGCTTTGACAGCTGCTGGAAAAGCTGTGTCCCCTCTCTCTCTGTTCAGGTTGGCATCACCAAAGTGTTTGCAGAGGTTCTCCCCTCACACAAAGTGGCCAAAGTGAAGCAGCTCCAGGATGAAGGGAAGAGGGTGGCCATGGTTGGAGATGGCATCAACGACTCCCCAGCCCTGGCCATGGCCAACGTGGGGATTGCCATTGGCACGGGCACAGATGTGGCCATTGAGGCAGCTGATGTGGTTCTCATCAAGGTAAGAAATCAGAGTTGAAGGGAGCTGTAGGAGAGGTCAGAAGGCCCAGGATGTTCTGGGTGATGCAGGGATGCACAGTCTCCATCAGCTAGGGAACTGGAGCAGAGATTGTCTTCACTGTGTTTAGTGCAGTGATTGTCCATGAAGGGAACTTGCATGTTTTCTTTATCCTGCACATTTTGGGGTAATTAAAGTTTGAGAATGGCAAAGGAAGACAAAGTGATCTGTCCTTTGGCAAACGTAAATTACATTTGGGTAATGCACCATGGCACCTCCAGGGTTCCAGGAACTTCTTCCTACACATCAACAACTCCCTGACAGGCTGTGGTCAGTGTTTGGAGCTGTCCTGGGAGGTGCTGCGGACATTATTTGGATTATGGTGGACTGGCAGTGAGCACAGCAGCCTCCAGAGGGCTCACTGTGATCAGCCTGTTACATGCAGGCTGTAAAACAGGGCTGTGGGGACACCTCCTGTGTGCTTTCTGCCTGACTGCTCCAATATTTAACTTGCAGGATGACCTGATGGATGTGGTGGCAAGCATAGATTTATCCAGGAAAACCGTGAAAAGGATCCGGATCAACTTTGTCTTTGCTCTGATTTATAACCTCATTGGAGTTCCCATAGCTGCAGGTGTGTGAGTGCTGCCTGCACTAATTGGATTTGGCTCAGTGAGTGGAAGGTTGCAGTGATTTCCTCTTGTTGGGAGAGTTTCCATTGTCTTTATTTCTGGCTGTCAGGAAGGGCAGAGTTCTCTGCCTGGGGATGTTGCAGTTGGAATATTTGTGAGGTGTCCTCCTCCCACATTGTGACTACTATGGATGTGCTCAGCACATCAAAACAGCTTCATGATAAAAGATTTATTGAAAGAGCCTGGTCCTGTGAACAAGCAGTTTTGTTGCAGGATGGGCAGGACATGCCACCTCTGAGTTTCAGACTGAGGTTCTAGTTGAGATAAACCACAAATCCTTATGTATTAAATGTTGGTCATTTAAACTAAAATTCCATTTACTAACAAATGAAAAAAAAAAAAAAAGACCCACCTAAAACTAGACAGTCTGTGTGAAATTGTGTCTATTAATATATGAATAATGCAATATTCCTGCTCTGAACTTACTGCTGGTGTAATTTTCTAGGTGTCTTCCTGCCCATTGGATTGGTTCTGCAGCCCTGGATGGGATCTGCAGCCATGGCTGCCTCCTCAGTCTCTGTTGTGCTTTCTTCTTTGCTCCTAAAGATGTGAGTAGGAACAGTCTTGTGGTTTGTAGCTTGGATTTGAAGCTCAGGTCTTTTACTTTGAGTGACAGAAAATAAATGTGGGACTCTGAGAGATTTTGAAGGCTTAACACAGGCAAGTCTGTGTTAAGCAAGCAGTAGTGTTTAAAGATATAATTTCTAATGTGAAGAGATGTACAGATCAGAAGTGTTCAGAATGGGAAATGCTTAGTAGCCTTGGTGTGTTTCGGAGAAATCTTGTTGGTCTAATTATAAATGCCTCTGGCTTGTGCATAATCAGTTTCTATCCATATTTCAGTGTACTGCACCTTCAGAGGTATTGATACATGTTGGTTTTTCCTTCCTCAGGTACCAGAAACCAAGACCTGAGAAGCTGGAGTCCCGTGCCCGTGGCCAGCTGAGGCACAAGAGCCCCTCAGAGATCAGTGTCCATGTGGGGATCGATGAGGGCAGGGCTGGCTCCCCCAAGCTGAGCCTGATGGATCGAATCATCACCTACAGCAGAGCCTCCATCAACTCCCTGCTGTCAGACAAGCGCTCTGTCAACAGCATCGTCCTCAGTGAGCCAGACAAGCACTCGCTGCTGGTGGGGGATTTTGGAGAAGATGATGACACAGCTTTATGAAAGATGCCCTCCTCCCACCCTCACTAAGGCAAAACAAAGAAACCCCGAAGCAAAAAACACAACCAAAACATCTTTTTGAGGTCTGTGCATGTGCTGATCCTTGTGGAGGTCTGCTGGGTGCATTTCTTCTTCAGTGTAGAGGTAGATTTTGCAGTGACTTTCCAGGGTCTTTTGTGGTTTTTTTTTTTTAATCTAGACTTACCAAAAATATCTGGTGTGGGGCTGTTGATGCTCACAAACAGGGCTCCCATTCCAAGGAGCTTGTAGTATAGCATTTATTTTGGCAAATTGTCAAAATACAATTAAGGAAACTGAGGAAGCAGAAACTGATTTCCCAGCCTTATACCAGGCTATTTTATGCACAGTGGAGTTCAGCACTGTGTTAAAAATTGGTGAATTTGCTTCTGCAAAATCCTGAAGGTTCTGTTTGCAGAGAGATGTGCCTTACTTCAGAACCCTCTCACTCCCACAGCCTGCCTTCTGCCACAAGTGGGTCCTCTCAAATGCCTTTTCTTGTTGTCAACATCTGGTTCCAGCTTTTCACACTCCAGGCTTCAAATCATCTCTATGGATCTGGATGCCTGCCTGGCAGAAAATGGGGAGGTTTGGGGCTGTATCCACACTGAGCTCTGCACATCCTGCCCCAGGACTCTCTGCCCTGTCTGCCAGAAGATCCTCTGGGTTGGGAGGTTTGCTTGTTCCCAACTTCTCCTAAGCCAAAAACTTCTGCAACACCTGAATGCAATATCAGAGTGAGGTGGTTTCAGCCAAAGTGTTCAGCTTTAGGAAGGAGCAGTGCTCACCACCAGGATCTACTGGCACTCCTTCAATGAACCTGGGGAGTTTGTCACAGGCTGCCTTTAAAACCTTTACAGTTCAGGCTTTGCCTGTCAAGTGTCTGTGTTCTAGGAATGGCCCAGCATCACTGCATTGGCTGATCCAAGCTCCCTCTGCTTGGTCTGTGCAGATCCAGGCAGTGTGAATTCAGAGAGTTGTCATTTATTGCTGAACTGCAATATCAAAATGCAGCTTTTGATCATGAAATCATTAATATCAAAAAATATCCTCAGTGAGAGATGCTCAGCAGCAGCAGCTGTTTGTTACTCACTGAACCTTGCCCTCCCCATCCACTGCTGAGGCAGTTGTTGGCAGCAGTTGCTGGGTTCAATAATGTTGAATTTTATTATGAACTGCAATCCATGATGTAAATGTGTACCAGTTGTGCTTGTAGAGGAGAAATACACAGTTTGGTGAAGACAAAGAGATTCTCTTTAATGTTCTGCTTTTTAACTCAAAGCCTGATGTCAGGGCACAGATTGTGTATGTAAAAAGTCCTGAGCAAACAGCTGTTGCATTTTATCTGAGAACCACCAGAAAAATCCTGTTGTGTGAGAGCAGAAGAGCTGTTCTGGGGGCTGTGTTGTTAGGAAATCAGGGTACCTGTATTGCAGTGAGGAGAGCACTATCATGTGCTGCTGGTTCAAGAAACAAAATATTTCTGTAGCAGGATTAGGGTTCTTAATATCTCTAGATGAATATAGAGTATTTTTATAAATTAGATTACACCTGTATGTAATGTGTGGTGTTGTTACATGCTGAGATCCATCACTGCACAGCCATTCCAGGAGGTTCTGTTCTCAGTCTGCAGCAGCAGAGCTGTTCTTACAAAGCAGATCATTACCCAAAGCTGTTTGATGGTGTTAGGATGGGTTTTAGTGCTTCACAATCATGCAGAGGTTTCAGTTGTCTTGTTTATCCACCCTCTCAGTGTTCTTGGCACGTTGTGCAGGTGAAAGGGAGGTATTTACATATTTCTGTCTGTGCTGTGGGTGGTCTGTCACTCCTTCAGATGGGAGTGGATGGCTTGGAAATGACACATCCCCCTCCCACTGCAGGAAACAGGGAGGTAATTCAGGTTCAGATTCCTGATTAGTACATTAGAGCATTAAGAACTTGTTAAACAATTTCCAAATATATTTTAGAGCACTTTGTCTTCAACCTTTTGTTGTCCAAATGCTGTGTAGGTTAAATGTTTGCAGCTTTACCTCCAACTTTTTCCCAACACAGGGTTTTTTCCTAGGCTTTGTAATTTTCTGTGAAACTCAGTGTTTGATCCAGGTACAGCAAAATAAGGCTTTTTCCAAACCAGGACACTTAAAGAGTTTCAGGATGATTATCAGGGAATAAGGAACAGCAGCTGCTGGCTGGGAGGGATGTGAGATCAGACTCTGGGGAGAGGAAATAACTGAGCCCAAGGGAAGGTGGGGGGGCAAGGTGGTTGTGATAAACTCAGACTTTTAAAAGCAAATTCTCTGTCCAGCACTCCCCAAGAGTGAGGTAATGACTTCTAGGATGTTTATCCTGTGATTAAAATATTACAAAAGGTGCTTTACGTTGAAGAACCAAAATCCCTTTCAGTCTGAATGTACAGTGCAAGTGGAATCATGTGTGGGAGCTCAATGTTTTCCCAAATGTAAACGTTTTAATATGTAAATAGCTTGCTTCTGTTGGAGAGAGTTTGGATTCAGAAATTTAAAATATCACTTGGAAACAGTCAGCTACAACCAATATTGTATTACTCCTTCGTCTATTTTATTGTTTTCTGTGTCTAGTTATTTATAAACCTGTCCTCTATTTAATAAAAACGTACATATCCTCCAGGCTTTAAAAGTTACTCTTTGAATCTTACCAAACTTACTTTTAAAAGAGTTTCAAACACTTGAAATTTTATACAAAAATAAAAGAATGTGAAGTTGCCAGAACACAGTGGAAGCAAGAAAACACTTTTATTTATTAAAAACTACGCTTATTTCTTTTTTTGCTTAGAACTTTCAACATTTTTTGCTTAGAATTTTCATTTAAAATGTTTTAAACTGGAGAACTTTTGTTATTCAGTTTTAGGGATGAAGAATGGAGAGGTGAATGCTGGTTGCAATATTAATGTAGGGCTGTTACAGTTCTTTGCATCTCAAAACATGTTGTCTCACGTTTCCTATTCTTTTAAGACTGTGCTTCCGTCATTCTAATGGCAATTATAAGCTCTGTAATAAAAATGTAGCATCCAAAGGCTGGTTTAAATCATGTTCTTTCATGTCCTTTAAATGTTTGTGGCTGTCTCAAGGATTGGGGTTTAGGTGTAGTTCCAGCTCTGTTAAACACAAACACTGAGCCTGTAGAGCTGGGGCTGAGTGGAGCTGGTGAAAGTTGGGAAATTGTGGAATAATCTCGTGTAGGAGCATCCCAAATGGGGGAAGAGCAGAGGCTGCTGGAGGTCACACAGTCAAAACCTGTCCCAGCAGAGGCAGAGCTCCCCAGGACTGAGGTTTGTAACATCTCCACACCCTTTGGGCAGGCAGTTCCAGGGGTCACTCACCCTCTCAGTAAAAAAGGGTTTTCTTGTGTTAGGATGAGATTTCCCATATTTTAATTTGTGCCTGTTTACCCTTGTTCTGTCATTGGGTGTTACTGAGCACAGTCAGGTTCAAGTTGTATCCAAGTGTTTCCAAGATGAAGAATTTTGCTTTTCCTTAAGATCCAACCCTGTAATTTCATCCTCTTAGACTGTCTCAGGCCTGGTGTGCCCCATCAGGTGTGGAAGCCTACAGTTCTAGCACTTGTGGTTTGGAAAATGCAGGTTTGTTGCCCAAAAATAGTAACCAAAATATTTGGGACTGTTTCATTTAGGCCTTGAGTTATTTTGGGTTAAGGCAGTGCGTGAAGCTTCTCCTTTCAAATGGAACTGTTTTGTTTTAGCTCTGACTGAATTAAAAATAAATAAATAAAAACCCAAAGCAAAACCTCATTAAGTAGCCAGGAGGCCCCACATCCCATGGACTAAGCTGTCATAGAAAAATCTCTGCATTTGTCTGGCCAACACCCTTTGTTGTGATTCAAGAAACACCAACTTTAATGTAGAATTAAAAGTTGTTAAGACTCCCCTGGAATTTTAAAATGTTTCTCCTTTCTGAAACCTGACAGGAAACAAGATTGATTTAAGTGGAAACATGAGCTTTCCCAGAGTAAATTCTGTTTCAAGCCCTTGATTTCAGTTTTTCTTGAGCTCAGTTTAGTAGAGCAGCCTCATCTCTCTTGGTGGACTTGTGTGAGGGGTGAGCAGAGCTCTCACTTTCCACAGCACTGTTTTCTTAGGGGAAAATGGGTAAATGATGTGATCAAATTGAGAGTCATTCCACATTGTAAAAATCAGCGGAACAAATACCACCTTTAAGGGCTCTGATGGAAACTGATACTGTAGATAATCGTAGGATTCATGTTAATTTAAAACTTAGTCTGTTTTAAATATTTATTTATTTATTGGCACCGGAGAGACAGAGTAATGCTGTGTTCCTGCAGCTGCCACAGGCAGGGTTAACACTGGAGCCTCTGCAGCTGCTGCCTCAAACATCACCTTCCATTTTCCATTTTACCAGCATCCACATCCTGCATGGATTTTTAAACCACTCCCCAGATGCTTTCAGTTCAGAGTGACTACATCATCTTTTAAGATGCTCTTTCCTTTCTTTGCCCTTTTAAAGTAACATTTTTAGACCACATCTCTGCAGAACAGTATGACAAGCCCTTAAGGTCAGACTCTCATTACAAATTCAGCATCTGCCTTGATAGCAGAGCTGTGCCATGGGCAATGTGAGGGTTTTCTTTTTTTCCTTCCAGTTGACTGGACAGTTTAAGTAGTAGCTGTGAATTTGTACCATGTTTGCTTGGTCATGGAGGAAAACTGCTGACCAGGTAAGATTGGGTTGTCTCTATCCCATTAAACAAATCTCTAAAATAATTTTTTAAAGGAGAATTGGAGAGCACACACACTCAGGTGCAGGAAAAAGAGACACAGAGGATTCTTCAGCATTTTTAAATGAACTCCTCATTCAATTTCATGCACGAACAGCCCGAGGCCCTTTGTCCCTGGAGATGCTGGGAAGGAGATTGTGCAGGCATTGGCCAGGTGAGGGAGCAGCCAGGAGATGTCTGCCTTTACTCTCTTGGCACTGTGCCTGGTTTTCAGGCAGCTTTTCCCACAATTCCCGATTGGATTGGATCTTTATCTTTCCCACGCGATCCCTGTGCTTGAATCTTGACCATCTCCCAGTGCAAGGAGAGCAGAGCACTCAGACCTTGTGCTGCAGCCTGTTTTTAAGGGGAGGCTTAAACTGCAGTGGGTGCTTCTCAGAGCAGGGAGTTTCTGCAGCCTGGGTCACGCGACACAGATGGAGATGCAGATTCTTGGTCTCCAAACCACAGCTCTCCCGCTGGTCTCACAAACACACCCAGTGCACCAAAGCCTGTGGTCTGCCTAAACTTGCACAGTCCTGTTCTTGTTGGATAAATGAAGCAGGATCATGCAGGAGAGGGCTGTGCCAGTCTAAAGTGCATCTGCTGCTTCATATTCCTAAGGAAGACTTCCTAGGGCGGTCACAGGCCTAACTCCAACTCCTTGGGTTTGTCATTATCAGCCCTTTGCCCTCCTGGTTAATTTAAAAGTGCAGGGGTTGAACTGTTTGCATGGGCTTTTTTCCTTTAAATATTTGCAGTATATTCTAAATATTTCACAACAGGAGGGAAGGACAGAGAGGTGACTCAAGCGTGGAAGTGAGCTTTGAATGTGTGTCTGTATTCCCCTTTCTTTGTGCCTTTTATAAGACACAAATTCTCGTGCCTGGGCCATTTCCCATCTGTAATTGTGTTCTGCCACCTCCAGCTCTCATGTGACATCCTCCCTATTCCTCTATCTCATGTTCTTCACACAAAAAAAAAAAAAATGGGAGGAAAGCAAACAAGGATAAAACCAGACAATACTGAATGAGCTATGGCTGCACTTCTGCCAGAACAATGGTCTTTATAAGAGCACAAAGATTGCTCCAGACTTCTTATCCAATACTCTCCTAAACTATAGGATACAGTGGAGTTGGTCCTATTGCATAGAGTACTCTTGGTCATTTTTATTTATGGCTTTCTTAGTCCTTTATTGCGGAATGTCCTGTCTACCTGGGGGTTCACCAGTGTCCTGCTGTCACTTTTCCCTCAGCTGTGCACACAGCTGTCCAAAATCACTGTGGGTGCTCAGGTTATTGTGTTCGTGCCACCACACACTGTGACTTTCCTGCTCCACCCTTTTTTACTCCTAGAAGGTGACAGGCAAGCTTTTGAAATTAAAGCCTTGTCCTAATGAACGAACCCATTTCCCAGGGAAAGCAGGAGGTGCTGCAAGGGCTGGGTTGTGGGCTGGGAAGAGCTGGGAAGAGCTTTCCTTCCTGAGTCAGCATCGAGGAATTTAACCTTTGCCTTTGGAGAAAGCAGCACAGCATGAAGCAGTACGGGAAGAAGGAAAGGGATTAATTTCAGAACAGTTAAATAGTTACAGCTCCTGTAGACCCAGAGAACCCCTTCCTTATCTCCTCACTGGAGTCCCTCGAAGGTTTGTTCACGTGCTGTCACCTGGGCTTCTTGCTTGGCAGGTAGAAGTGGCTCTGGCCAGCTGTGCCTTGAGCAGGTGATCCCAGCTCCTGAGGGGAGGCTGGATTCAGGAACACTTCAGGATTTGACTCTCAGGCCTCGGTGAAGGCTGGATTCACACTGACATTCTAGATACCCCTGCGCACAGGAGACTCTGAGCATTCTCCAGGGGCTCTGGGTTACAAGAACCCACCTGGCGACTGCAAGGTTGAGTCTGATTTGCCATGTCACAGGAGGGACCCCTGAGCACCCCCTGATTTACTCTGCAGTCAACATTGAGACCTTTACTGCACCTAATTTAATTTGAACTTGATTGTAGATTTACAGCAATATAAGATAAACTACAGTGGCACACACTGACAAACTAAAGGGATGTTTCCTGGTCTCACCCATCCTGATTGGTGACCACTTCACAGGAGATTTCATGTCACCTGTCGGTTTGTTCCCACTTGTGTATTTCAGGGTTTATTGCTGTTGGGACTGACACCTTTACCATATCTTGGAGGCCCATCCAGGCTTTCCTGAGCTTTCTGACAAGTCTTGCAGCAGGAGACTCCCACCCTTCTGCCTCAAGCTGGGTGTTTTCACCCACGTGTGAGCTCTGCGTTAGTCTGGCTCTCTAGGTAGCTTTGTGTTTCATTTCTTGTCAGTGCGTGCACATTTGAATCAGAGAATCATTTAAATTTGGGAAAGACCTCTGAGACCATTTGATCTGATCTTTGACTGATCACCACCTTATCAATGAGACCAGGGCACTGAGTGCCACATCCAATCCTTCCGTGAACACCTCCAGGGATGGTGACTCTACACTCCCTGGGCAGCCCACTGCAATGTTTAACAACGTTTTCCATGAGAAATTCTCCCTGATGTCCAGCCTGACCCTCCCCTGGCCCAGGCTGAGGCCCTTTCCTCTGGTCCTGTCCCTGTTCCCTGGGAGCAGAGCACGACCCGCCCCCGCTGTCCCCTCCTGTCAGGGAGTTGTGCAGAGCCACAAGGTCCCCTCTGAGCCTCCTTTTCTCCAGGCTGAGCCCCTTCCCCAGCTCCCTCAGCTGCTCCTCATAGCACTGACTCTCCAGACCCTTCCCCAGCTCTGTTGCCCTTCTCTGGACTCTCTCCAGCATCATTCTGTCAGCAGAGAACTGATTTTGTCCCCACCACTTTCTCAGCGGTGTCTGTACATTTTTGTGAGCGTGGCAAAAAAAAAAATAACCCGGTCAGCAACAGAAAGGCCTATCCTATGGACAAACAACAAAAGCCCATGAGCTCTTTTTTCACCCAGCACAGTGCATTGCACCGTGATATTGTTGCCCAATGCACAGCCCTGCGTTAGAGGCTGCACGTATGTTGGGGCAGGTGATTTTTGACTGTGCTCACCAACCTGCAAAAAGGCATGGAGTGACAGGACAGGGAATGGCTTTGAGCTGACAGAGGGCAGGGTTAGGATTGCCTCCAGCTCTGGGGCCCTCTGCATAGGAAAGACATGGAGCAAGTCCAGAACAGGCATGAGGGATGGAATACTACTCCTATGAGAAAAGGCTGAGAGAACTGGGATTGTTCAGCTTGTAAAAAAAAAAAGGCTTTGTGGCCTTTCAGTACCTGAAGGGAACCTACTAGGAAGAGGGAAAAAGACTATTTGCAAGGGGACAGGACAAGGGGAAATGGGTTCAAACTGAAAGAGAATGGGTTGAGATTAGGTATTAGGAAAAAAAATCTGTGAGTGGTGAGGCCTTGGCACAGCTGTGGCTGCCCCCGGATCCCTGGCAGTGTCCAAGGCCAGGCTGGACATTGGGCCTTGGAGTAGCCTGGGACAGTGCAAGGTGCCCCGCCCATGGCAGGGGGTGGAACGAAATTATATTTAAGGTCCTTCCTAACCCAAACTCCTCCATGATTCTATTAAACCATGGTGCTGCAAGGTGTATCCCTTCAAACGATTGTTTTGCCCCTAGTTGTCTTAAGAAGTACATATGTAGGTCACTTTAAAACATCCGGGATTTTGTCTCCTCCTTTGAGGTCGGCGCTTGGCCTGCCCCAGGTCTGTGGCTCAGTCGCGAAGTTCGTGCCCTTCATCTGAAGGATTCCCAGCAGCCGACACACGTTTAGACACCGTTTATTGGTGATCTTCCCTCAGATTAGGTGCGGAACCGTTAATTCGGTGCCCAGACACAGAACCCCGCACACTCCCAACGCCCTCAGGGAGCGGCGGCTGCGTGAGGGACGTGACCGGAGCTAGCGCTCTAGGCCCCGCCCCCGAGAGGCGGGGTGTCCGCTGACGGACAGGAATTTTGACCAATAGAAATGCATAAAGGAGAGCACGAACCAATCGCTGACGGGAGGGGCGGGGCGAGACGCGCTGGGTGGTGGCGGCGCGGGCGGCGCTGCGGCAGAACGCGGAGGCTGCGAAGCGAACGGATTGAGCAGGATTCGAGTAATTCCGGCCGGCAGCAAACATGTCTCTCTCCAACAAACTCACCCTGGACAAGGTGGACGTGAAGGGCAAGCGCGTCGTCATGAGGTGAGGCGTTGCGGGGGGAATGTGCGTCCCCCGATGGCTGCCCTGCTCCATCCTCCACTCTGGGGCCGGGCCGGTGCCCCCCGCTAAGCAGCCCCTTGCCCGAACCCGGCACGTGTCGATTTGTGCGGTTTTAGTTTTATTTATTTTTTTCTCATTGGGTGTTAGAAGGGCTCCTGCATGGTCATGGAGCCGGCCCGGCTCCCCTGCGGGGGACGTGGCTGCCGGGCAGGGTGTAAATCCCGGCCCGGCTCTGCCGCCCTGGATCACCCCGATCGCACGTGTGTCGGTCCCAGGCGGCTGGAGGGGAAATCCAGCCAGCCTGCCGTGCTGTTATTCCAGAGAACTACCCCCCAAAATGCTTATTTCCCAGTTGTTGTTTTTTTTTTTCCTTAATGCAAATTCAAAAAGCATTGCAATAAAAAAGTGAAGATACGGCTCTGCCCAGCTATCCTAATACCAGTAATAACTCAGCATTTTGCAGGAATTAACTCACAGAATCACAGAATGGTCTGGGTTGGGACCTTAAAGCTCGTATCTTTGCACCCTCATGCCAGGGGCACGAGCACCTTTTGCTACAGCAGGTTGCTCCAAACCTTTTCTAGCCTGGCCTTGGGCACTTCCAGGGATGGGGCATCACTGCCGGTTTTCAGCACATCCTGAACTGAAACCCTAAAATAGGCATTCGTAGCTTATTTATAAAGCATCAATGCCTGAAAGCCTCATGTTAAAATTGATGGCAAATCCTGGGATATAAGGGCACCACGGTACGTCGTGATGTGTCCTACTCAAAATACTTTTATTGTGGGGTAGTTTGTTCAAGGTCACTATAATGTGATTACTACGTGTGTGTTATCTGCTCTGTGAGTAGGCAGGGATAGCAAAAGTGTAGCTCCTCTTATTCGCAGTCTGACAGGCACCTTGCTCTTTTTACCCCTTGTCTCTTCAACCTTGTTTTGAACTAGTTCCCTAAAAATTTGATTAACAGAAACCAGCCCGTGTAGCAAGTACTGAAGAAGCTTGTTCAGGATTTCCGTGTACTTTCTAAGTCTGGTGCAACAGAAGATCTTTTTATCTCTGTAGGAGTCTGTACCTGACTATTTTTTTGGCCATATGACTGGGGTTTTTTTCCATTTCTGAGTCATGTTACAGAGAGCAGCCATAGATTGGTAGGCGATAGGCTGGATTTGCGTGCTCAAAATCTCCGTTAATTAACGCTAAATAGTTAATTTTGCTGCTCTGTGAGGGGCTACCCAAACACAGCAGCTGAGCTGCCCGGCTCTGTGTCTCCTGCCTGCATCTCACCTCTGAAACGAGTCACCACGTGCTCTCAGTAGTACTAAAATCGATACCTCTTCTTTTTCTCCTCGCGTTCATCGTAAATTTGGCGTACTCACATCCTGCTTAGCTTCCGGTCCTAGTGCAGCCGAAGCTTCAGGAAAAGTTGAGAACAGGGAGGAGAGAGGGCTCAGGGGAGCTCAGATTTCAGTGGTCTGCAGGGGGGAAGAAGGCTGAGCTGGACCTTTCTTTTGTATTTTTGATGGCTCCGTAAAGCAAACTGTTCTTTTATTCTCTCCTTTTAGGATAATGACCCCATAATGGCGCTTTTCTTTGCCCCTTCTAGAACTCGACCACTGTGCTATGGGGCTGCCAGTTCAATTTTTTTCTGCTCAGCTACTCCTGTTTTGCTGGCAGCTTTTGTCCTCCTTCTCGTTTGTTTCACGTGCTGAGTGGGCTACAGAGGGATTCATTCACGCACTTGCTGAACTGGGATGTTCTTTATTTGATGTATAGAACCACGAAGGATGCACACTCTGCTCTCTGCTCCAGCCATGGGTGTTCCCTCCCGTGGCTCAGTGAGCAATTTCTGCCTCCGCGGTTACACAACGCAGCTTCCTGCACATGGGCACGAGGGATGCCAGGAGAACGGGCTGGTGAAACTCCACCCTGCCAGCCCTTCAGCTGGCATGAGTCAGGAAGTTACCTCAGGATCCAAGTCAGGTCTTCCAGGGAGAATGTGATAAGCCACAGCACTCGCTGCAGGGAGATTAGAGCTGCACAGGGCAGAAATTAAAGCTTCCTTGAACTGCCTGCTGGCAGTTCACAGTAGTCCAGACAAGTATTTCAGAAACCTCGTTAGAGAACACAAGGTCACTAGCTGTTGTTCATTGCCCTTCCTTTGGATGTTCCTCGTTGGCGATCTGAAATCATATTGTTTAAAGATAAAAAGTTCTGTCTGAGTTTATTTCCTGCTCAGCATTACTGCTGCTCTGGTCCCGAGCATGAGGATGTGTTGGTGGCCCAGCTTTCCTGAGTTATTCTAGCAGTGGTTGCTCTCCATTTGTGATGTTATCACAAGCAGAAATAACACATTGATTTCAGAATGGAACTTGTTAACAGGGCAGAGGTGAATGTCTAATTGTAATGCTGCTTTTCTAGCCAGCACCTTTACTGACAGATTCCCTCACTCATTCGTTTTATATTTAAAACTAAATAAAATTAATAAGTAATAAATTTGTGTATATTTAATTTAGCTTCTGGGGTTTTTTTCAGGGTTGACTTCAATGTTCCAATGAAGGATCACAAAATAACCAACAATCAGAGGTGAGCTGCAATTTCCATCCAAAATGGAGGCCTCAAAGTCTGCTGTGTCTCTGACTTCACCCTAGTACCTGGAACTAATTACCATGATTAGGCTGTCATTGTTACAGGTGTCAGAGAAAGTCCAACAATTCTTAATTAAACCCCCTGCAGCTGTACCAAACTGCACCTAATTACAAGGCTGATACTCACTGTGGCTGCTGTGCAAAACATAAGGGAAAAAATCTCTTATTTTAGAGATCCTAAACTTCCTAAGTTGGCCATGACCATTTCACAGTCCCATCCCTTAGGCTGTGTGTGGAAGTTGTCTCTGTCTGTTACTATCCAGAAGTCTCTGCCTCCTGCTTACCCTGGGGCTGTGTAATTTGTTGACTTTGTTAGAATAATTGTTGCAGTGCAGCACACAGAACTCTGGGGTTTAGAAACAGGGATGCCAGATGTCTTGCCCTGCTTGTCTGCCACTTGCAGGCAAGTGTCCCTTTTATTCACCACAATGTTCTCAGTGCTCATCATTACTGGTGCAGGATCCCAGAGTAACCCAGGAAGCCTGGTAGTGTTCAGGTGTGTCCTGGCATTTCTTAGCTGAGCAATCAACAGAATTTAGAGTACAAAATGCATTTTACAGTGAAATGTATGAAAACAGACTGGCATGGAGAATTTTGTTGATGCTTTCTTATGGAATTGTTCTGCCCAGCTCTTGTGCTGTTTCTTCTGTCATTTTTGAGGGACAACTCCCAAGGCTCATGTGTAAGTGGTACTAATCTGGTGAACACTAATTGAGTCCTTATTAATTAATATTAGTTCTTATGTGCTGTTACAGAATCAAGGCAGCTGTTCCTACCATCAAGCACTGCTTGGACCATGGGGCCAAGTCCGTGGTTCTCATGAGTCACCTGGGGCGCCCCGATGGTGTCCCCATGCCTGACAAGTTCTCCTTGGCCCCAGTAGCTGTGGAGCTGAAGGCACTGCTGGGCAGGTAAAGTGGAAAAGCAGCCTGGTGTGCATCAGGCCCTCCCTGCCAGGGCACCTGGATGTTTTTCCTTCCCTCAGGAAGTCACTGGTGAGGTTACAGTGTGTGTTTGTTTGCAGGGATGTCTTGTTCCTGAAGGATTGTGTTGGTGCTGAGGTGGAGCAGGCCTGTGCTAATCCTGCTGCTGGCTCTGTCATCCTGCTAGAGAACCTCCGGTTCCACGTTGAAGAGGAAGGGAAAGGCAAGGATGCTTCAGGGAACAAGGTGAAATTTCACGTCTGGCTTTCATGTGTGCGTGCTCTGGTCTTACCTGCTCTTTGCTGCAGATTGATGAGGAGCCAGCAGCCTCTAAAGCACTGATTGTCAACCTGCTGTTAACAGGATACCAGAAATCTTTAGCTCAGTATGTCCCACTGTTGTGCAAAAGTTTTGAGTCGAATACAGTGAATTTTCAAGATGAAACAGCTCAAGTGAAAGGTTGTAGATGACTCAGTCAAAAAAGGAGAAATAAACAAAACAGAGCTGTGCAAGAAACTGCTGCTTGTTAGGCTTCAGTTTTGGATGTCTAAAATGAAAACCAATTTGGAAGACAGTTTGCTGCCACCAGGCCCTTAAAAATGATGCTTCTTTTTTGGGTTATGTGGCTAATATTCCTGCAGCACAGGGATTATCAAACCCTCTTCTAAGGTTGTGTGCTCTTCAGAGTAGTTCTCTAGAAGCAGGCTGCCTTGCACCTCTGACATTTTGTTGAAGGTCAGCAGAGTGCTTGCTCCAGACAGCTGCTTTTCTTAGCGATGGTGACCCTGCTGGCTTTACAGAGGCCTTGGCTCTCTTCACATCCAATGCTTGGAGGGAATGCTGACATGAAGTGCTGCCCTTTATGGGCTGACACAGGACTCCTGCAACTTAGGAACACAGCAGAGAGTTGGTGAGCCTGTGCAGATGGCAGGGGGAAATGGAGCAAATCTGGAATTACTCACTGCTAGAATTGTGTGCCACTGCAAGTATGGTGGCAGGGAGAAGAGCGGGACAGGAATTTCCTTTTCTCTAGGAGACAGTCCCTTGGTTTTGTGTGTTTCTGTAATTCCCAGGTGATTAGCTGGGTGTGTGCATATGGAAGCACACTGCACTGAGCACAGCAGGGAAGGTGTTAGTGACAGAGCTGCCTCAAGGAAACAGTGATGCAATACAGAATTGCAAGTTGCTGACTGGTGCTTTAACTATGTTTTTGCAAAGCAGATGCAGTGGTGGTGGTTCCTTCCCCTTGTGTTCTGCTCACAGATGGTGCTGGTTCTGACTGCAGCCCTGAGTCTCTGTACAGCCAGGCAGTTTGCTGAGTGAGGGAGCAGTTGGCAGAATTGTTCCAGGATCTGTGCGGTCCTGCTCAGGCTCTGCTGAAGAGGGCCCTCAAAGCTGTGCTGAACCCTGCTGCCATCTCTTGGAGTGCCATTGTCCCTGTGGTGTCACATCTGGGTGCTGGCAGGGCCCTGTGGGGTGATGAGCTGAGTGAGCAGAGAAGCGCTTGGAGAGGGGCTGGCCTGGCTCCAGTCTGGGCTGTTCCTGTACAGTAAGGAGCTGTCAGGTACCCCTGAGCAGGCACCTGCTGCCCCAGAGAGCTCTGCTGTCCCTTCATGGTGGGGAGGAAAGCATTGGTAGGATGCTTGGGGGAGTCTGTTAACAGAAATACACCTGATCTTACCCACTACATACTGCACGTACCTCCACATTTCCAGCACTGGCTACTTCCACTGTGGCCTGTTGTAGTGTGCAGGCCTTTTATCAGTTAATCCTTGTTGGTTAATCCTCAATGCAGTGGCTAGATCGGTCCTTTAGGAGCTCAACCTTTTACCTGTGTCTCTTGGAGACTGTGCTTGCTTTGTTCAGTGAGTGAGCATGAATTTGTTCAGCTTGATCTCAGCACTGCCTTGTCTCTCCACACCCTTCCTGTGCTACCTGTGTTCACACAACACTGGAAATCTCTTGGGGAGAGACTGAAAGGTTTATGGTGCTCCTGTTCAGAAGTGGGAACAGACTTCAGAAACAGCAGTCTAGGGGAGTTTAAAGTGGAATGATTTAAATGGCTAAACTTTTTTGTTTCTTCTGCTGGACTGGAAAAAAGCAAATGAAGACAGTGACCTGATGAACTGATGAGTTCCTCAAACAGACCTTTGCTTTGGGTTTATGAGTCAAATAGCTGACTTTGAGCTTAGATTCAAAGTCTCAGGGTACAAATTTGTCCTTCTCTCTTTTTAGATCAAGGCTGAGCCTGCTAAAGTGGATGCTTTCAGAGCCTCTCTTTCCAAACTGGGAGATGTCTACATCAATGATGCTTTCGGCACTGCACACCGAGCTCACAGGTGGGGGCCCCTTCTCTTCCACAGGCAGAACTGCAGAACATCTGCTGTGAAAACACATCAAATAATGCCCCGAGGAGTTTTAATTTCCTTTTGGGCTTATCCCACTATCATTGCTCCTCAGTAGTGGATTTACTGGAGGTAGTTGTCATCTGTGTATGCTCTTTCAACTTTGTCTCTGGGTACAGGAGAAAGCTGAAACAAGATATTAAGACTTTCACTGACTTTTCTTAGACTTTGAAGATCTAAAAATTACTTGCTTCAGGCTTGTATAAATTGTCCTGCAGTTACAACAGCCCTTTTTTCCACATGATTAATTGCTCTGGAGTGATTATTTTCATGGAGTATGTTTAGATACCTGTACTTGCAGACTACAGTGGTCCTCTTGGAAGAAGAAATCCCTGCTGTTGGCTGTTCTTATTTGTCTGCAGTGTCTTGGATCACTAGTTGAGATGATAAATGTCTTGCAAATCAATATTTCTCTGCAAAACCAGTGTCAGAAATGAAGCATGTACAGCTGTCTTATCAAACTAGGAAAGCAAAGCCCTTGTGTGTATTTTCCTGCAGGTGGTAGCTGTTCTCATTGCTGCAGCTGACTGAAAGACAGGCTTTGTAATGCTGTGAGACATGGGGGTGTTTCTACATGTAAATTTTTCCTTTCCTCAATTCTTACTTTAATTTTGCAGCTCCATGGTAGGTGTCAATCTGCCTCAGAAGGCTGCTGGGTTCCTGATGAAGAAAGAACTGGATTATTTTGCCAAGGCCCTAGAGAGTCCAGAGAGACCTTTCTTGGCAATTCTTGGAGGGTAAGACTCAAGAACATTGTGATTCTATTTCTCTAACTCCCCTAACAAATGACACGTTGTTTTGGCTTGGTTTAAGGAAGTGCTTTCCTTTCAAGTGTCCCTGCAGTTCAGGTTTGTAGCTGACTCCTGAGATGTGAGATGTGGATTGGAGAGGAGCAAACTGACACATCTGCTCCTGTGATGATACAGTCTGGCTGCTCATTGTCTCTCCTGACCTCTGATGTTCCCCAATAAGCAATTTTTGCCCAGATGAGGCAGTTTTTTTCCCAGGAGAGCAGTTAGAGCCATGTGATGGCCCAGACATTGTCAGTGAACTTTCCCCCCCGAGTTCAGGGTCTAGGAGGGCTCAGGCTCAGCTCTCTGTAAACTGACCTGAACCTCTCATTATGCAATGGGGCCATGCTGGGGCTGCATGGGCTCTGCCCTGCGGTGCAAAGGCACTGGAAGGTGCACAACCAAGTGGCTGCTCCTGTGCAGAAATATTTAATTGCAGCCAGTTCTCAGCACTTGTGTGCCCAGTCCAGCACTGCAGCTCTGCGAGGTGCATTTCATCAGGTGAATTAACTTGGCTGGGCACTTGGGGGAAATCAGGCTCTGAAGGGCCAAATGAAGTTTATATTTAAACGGAAACAAGAAATGGAGAGCTGGATAATGCTCAAGGAAGTTGAACTGTAATGCTGGCCTGCTAACTTGCAAAATTCTCTTTTTGCCCATTCCCAACAATTCTTTTGTTGGCTCATTCTCCAGAACAGCTTTGACATACCATAGTCACAATATTCATTATTTATTCTTCTTCTCTCTCACCAGAGCCAAAGTTCAGGATAAGATCCAGCTGATCAATAACATGCTGGATAAGGTCAATGAGATGATCATTGGTGGTGGAATGGCATTCACCTTCCTCAAAGTGCTCAACCACATGGAGGTATGAGGAGAACAATTCTGTGCCTGCTCCTAGTCAAGAATGTGCTCTGAATGCCCCTTGTATGTTCTGGGGGTTGAGCACTGGCTGTCTTGGCTCTCTGCAAGAGTAGGGAGCACTGAGAAATTACTTGACAATCCCTTTGCTAAACTCAGATTGCTGCTATGTCTCTCCATGTGCTTTGAGAAAATCTTTCCAGGATTGCTGTCTGAGCAGTTTGGGTGCTGATGTTCTCTTCTGTCATGACCAGGAGCTAAACAAATGCCTCTTACTTTCTCAAACGTTTCCTTTAGATTGGCAACTCTCTGTTTGATGAAGAGGGATCAAAAATTGTCAAGGACCTGATGGCCAAGGCAGAGAAGAATGGTGTGAAGATCACTCTGCCTGTTGACTTCATCACTGCTGACAAATTTGATGAGAATGCACAGACTGGGGAGGCCACAGTGGCTTCAGGCATTCCTGCTGGCTGGATGGTAGGTTTGAATGGGAAAGGGACTGACAGGAGGAGCAGTCAGGAACAGGGTGGGTAGGACACCTCTTAAAGGAGTAAAAAGAGTAATTGTGAGCCTTGGCAAATGTTTCTGAGGGCAGTCAAGCTGTGTAGAGCTTGTTGGTTTAATGAAATTGAAGCCCTGTTGTTTGTTCTGAATTTTTAAGTCTAAAGTGGCTTTTGAGAGATTTGGATTAAGGCACCAAAAATCCTTTCCCAACTTGCAGATCTGAATGCAGTAGAAATCGCTTTTATTTGACTGGAATTTAAGTAGGGCTGGCAAAGTTTTCTAACTAAGGCTTCAAGAACCTGACATTAATTTAAAATTGACTTTCTGGTGTTAGGAGGATAAATACTATTCCAGACTCCACTCTCCTGCAGCAGCTGCTGGCAAATCTGTCTGTGAATACAGAGATACTCTTGTTTTTCGTGTCTGGGGTGAGGGGGAAGCTTCAGGCTGGGCATGGGTGATTTGAGCTGGGGGTCAGCAGTCAGTGACTTCTCTCACTTCCCTTAGGGCCTGGACTGTGGCCCTGAGAGTGTGAAGAAGTTTGTTGAAGTTGTGGGAAGAGCCAAGCAAATTGTGTGGAACGGTCCAGTTGGGGTCTTTGAGTGGGACAAGTTTTCCAAAGGAACCAAAGCCCTGATGGACAAAGTGGTTGAAGTAACAGGAAAAGGCTGCATCACCATTATTGGTAAGTAGTTGTGTTTGTTCCTGTTTTTCTAAATGCACAAAGAATGCTTCTGCTGGCCAGCACTGTGTTTAAAATACTGGTCAAATTATCTTCCTTTCCCCACATTGTCCTCTGTCCTTCGGTGTGGGCCTTCAGTTTGACAAAATCTGAATTTCTTGTGTGTCTCATGGATTCTGTTTGTGCTACAGGTGGTGGAGATACAGCTACTTGCTGTGCCAAGTGGAACACTGAGGATAAAGTCAGCCATGTCAGCACAGGAGGTGGTGCCAGCCTGGAGCTGCTAGAGGGTAAATCCTCTTTTATCTTCATTTGTTTGAGTAAATGTGGAGTTCTGGGTGCTTAACCACGTGTTTGTAGTCAAGAAAACACAACAGAGGAATGGCTTTTCTGTCCCACCATGTGTAGTTAGTTACATGTAGCTTTGGAGCCACAAGCTCCTCTTGCTGTTCTGTAGCCTTCACAGAGGAAGAGATGAGGAAAGTGGAATATTGCTGCATGCCTCTCCCAGAAAGCAAAAATACTGGGATAGAAAACAAGAGTGGGCTGGGTTTTGTTACTGATCCCTCAGGACATGCCAAGCAACCTGTTTAAAATGCCCGGCTTCTGTTAGGGAAGCCTCATCAGAACAATCTGGAATTCTTGCCAGAAGTCTCCTCTTCCTGTTTGGAATTCCCTTGATTTTGGGGAGCCCTCTACTGCTCACCCACAAACCTGCACCAAGATACTTGGAATTCAAAACGGTGAGGATTGACGGGATTCTTATAAGAGTTCCATTGTTCTCTAAACGACTTCATTTCCTCTGGTAATTTGCCGTTTCCCAGTGTGTGTAAATTATCCAACGCTGTCAACTCCTCTGGAGAGGAGGAACTTCAATAAACTGCCTTGCAGCTGCTATTTCCAGGAGTGAGATGGGAGACAGCTTTTGTTTCTGTTGCCTAGGCAGTGATGGGGAAGGGAAAGAATGCAGATGGCTCGAAGGAAACGCTGTGTATTCAACAGCACAAACTTGTCTAAGCTTTGGCCCAAAATATGCATTTGTGTGTGTGATCTTTTAAATGTAACGGAAGTCTGGCTAATTAGAAAAGCTTCTGAAGATGAAAAAGGGGGGAAAAAATCCCTGAAAACTCAGCAAAGTAGTGAGTTGTGAACAGTGTTGCAATTCAGTCCTGCTGCACAGCTTGAGCATTAGAAAGTTGTTTTTCTGAGGAAAGGCAAAGCCAGAGTGGTGTCTGTTCATTACTAAAGTAGGACAAAGCTAAAAATGCTTTAGAAAACATTGCACTTTATTAATTTAGGCCCTTGTACTCAAAGATGAGCAAATTCTTTATTTCCATAGTTGGAAAGAGACATTTACATGCCTCAACCTGGGTGTTTTAGTCACAGTTCAAGACTTGAGAATCATAGGAGGCTTTTTCTCTTAATTCCTGAATTTTCCACCACACTCCTCAGAATTCTCTTTACATGCCACTAGGGATTTAAGAAAGTATGCAGCAACTCCCTAAATCCAATCAAAAATCTGTTTGCCATCAAATTTAATGGAAAAGGATGTTGGGTGTTTGGATCTGGCCCTAGCAGAGACTTGGACAGGAACGTGCCGTTACTGTTAATTTTGGATTGATGACTGGGCTGTGTTAGGAATCTCCCTGCTGATATCTGAGTGCAGCTGTGCTCTTGATGCCTGGGGAAGACTGACCTGAAACAGAGACTGGACAGAGAATAAAGTAGATATTTATTGAAAGGCCTCCAGGATACACCTTGGGCAGGACAAGAGCCTGGCCAGGGCTACACCCTAGGTGGACCCAAAATGGTCACAAAATGGACAAAGGGTCACAAGGTCTCACACTTTGATAAGTTTTGGTCCATTTGCATCTTGGGGTTGAATTGTCCCATTCCAGCTCCAGGTTGTGCAGTCCCATCCTTCTTGTTCCTCCCTTCAGCCACCCTTGGTTGTGCTTTTGGGCTGAAAGTTGTCCTTGGTGTGCAGCAGGAAAAGGATTTGTTTTGTGTCCGTGCTGTGTGCAGAGCTGAGTGACCCTGACTGTGAGCTCAGAGCTGCGCCCCTGGGCAGCACAGAACCTGAAAATATTAAAGCTCAAACTTAAGGCATCACTCTGGGTGGATTTACTGTGTGGAGCACATACATGGAACCACTGTGATCAATGTGAAGCCAAACTCTTCCATTTTCAATCTATAACTCCTGATTTACTTCTTTTAATTACGCATTTTTGAGCATTGCAGAGCTGTCTGAGCACAGAGAGGTTCTTAACCCTGCTGCTGTGTTTTCTCTGCCCCCAGGTAAGGTTCTCCCTGGTGTGGATGCCTTGAGCAACGTGTAGAGACAGAGCCCCACGTCCCGGTCCCGTGCACAGCCCCTGAGATCCAACACTTCAGCACTTCCGTGTTCCAGCTCTGCCAGAGGCACATCCCAGAGTGTAAACGGGACCTTGCAGCAGGAGACAGCAGAGGTTTTTCCACCTGCAGTTTACATGATGTGGGTTTGTCCACTGTTACCCCACTTGAATTAACGTAGTTGAAGCTGTTGTTGTGAATTTAGAGTGTATATATTTATATTTTGCCTTTTCAAAGAGATTAATCCCTGTTAGATGTTTATCTCAGAAAGGAGTGCACTGTCCAGCTTCCATCCTATAGAGGCATTTTCATCACTTGACACGGTTCAGAAACCAGAGGGGACTCCAGTTTTTTGGAGGCTGGTTGTAATAGCTGCTGAATAAACATATTTAAAGTGCTTCCAGTTTGTATGTTGTCCTTATTTCAGATTTTTAGAATGGTCTGCATTAAAATACCTTCTAGCATCAGGAATCTGAGTTATTTTTCCTAGTTGCTCTAATTATAATATTTGTAAATCTCCTTTTATATTTGTCCAGTGGCTCTATAAGCACCCAGTCATCATCAAACTGAACTGGTTGGTAAGGAAATAACAGCACACCTGTGGCAATTAATGTTAAAACTCCAATGCCCCTCATAATAAAGTAAGATGAAATTTTGAATGTGCAAGTCAAGTAAGAAAAATGCGAATTCAACTGCTTGTCATCTAGAGAACTTGACTAATCTTGGACAGTTAATGTATTTATCATCAGTCTGTGGGGAATTTTGAAGACTGAGGCAGGTAAAAATGAAATCCCAAGCAAACAATTGCAGTGTGCCTCTGTTCCAGTTTGTGGTCCCTAAAAGCATTGAAAGTAGCTCGGTAGAACTGCACAATTGGACACTGAGGTTTGTGTGTGACTTCAGCAGTGGCAGAAGGGCAGGTGCTGTCAGTGGAGGCCCGGCAGGGTGGTACCAGTGCTTGGAGCTGCATTTCCAGCCTGGTGCTGGCTCCTGTGCTCACTGCAAGCCCCAAATGTGGGCACAGAGTGGCTCAAAACCAAACCTGGGACTTCTCCAGCCTCAGCCTGGCCTCGGCTTTGGGTTATGGCAGCAGTCACAGCTCTGCTCTGAGGAGGGGCTGAACTGCTTGTGGATCTTCCTGCTGGATCCAGGAAAAGTGAGCAGTGTGGGGCAGCCGTGGCCTGCTTTGATTCCCAGTGAAATCCCCAGCAGTGCTGCTCCCAGGAGGTTCTGCACAGCACAAAGGATTAAGGATGAACCCTGGAGGGAATCCCTGAGGTAAGCAACAGCTCACAACACAGATTCTGCTTTTCAGTTAATTTCTATAGATGAAATACTACCCAAACAAAATGAAAGTATGTGCTAAAACAGACACACTGACAAATTTTACCTGGTCATGAGGGAGTATGAATTAAAACCCAATAATGCTGAAGTGTGGTAAAGCTGCTATGGAATATATACATGTTACAGTTTAAAGGTAAAAGTGACTCTTGCAAAGAAAGTAGGAATAATGCAAATTTCTGCAGCGCTGTGGTCTCCTCCTCCCCTCCTTTATAACTCTCTCAAGCATTGTCTGATGGCACAAATGATGCACATTTTTGCTGTACTGTGCTCATGTTTTCCAGGCAGGGGAGCAGACCTCCAACAGCTGCAGGAAGGAGGCAGAGAAAGGAGGAGGCTTGCCAGCTGCAAAAAGACCGTGGATTTTGGAAATGCAGTACTACAAAAACAAACATTCCACCACATCTTGTAACAGATCCTCCTTGTCTGGCTCTGCCAAACAAGGCCTTGTGACAGCACAGCCCATTTTTGTGTCACTTTTGTGCCCCTGTCCTGCTGGACTCCCATGGAGCAATAACAGACTTTTCCCCCAGCCCTCCTTTCTGGGTGTTTACAGTGGAAGGCTGGTGTGTGGCCACTACCTCTGCTGGCTTTTTCCTCTCTCCTTCAAAAGCACCAAAACAAAGCTGTCTGTAATTAAATACAGCAACCAGTAATAATCCTCTGTACACAGATCCTCTGCTTAAAAGCATTTTTCCACCTGACTTTGGATGCTTCCTACTCACATCTCTGAAATATTCTTTTGTTTCCATAGGGCTTGTTTTGTGTGCTGTTCTATGTTCAGCACAGGAAACATGGCACAGCAGGGCCAGAGAGATACTCAGCTTTAAATAAAAATAAATTGTAAATAAGAATGGCTAAAATGCATAACCATAAGACCCCAGGAGCTGAACAGTTGCTGGCCAGTAGCTGAGTATTTCAGTGACAGTTTTCAGAGCCTTTCTTTAAGTTTTGCCTGCTAATACTTCTTTGACAGGTTGGCTTTTACATTTTTATTGCTTTTGTTGAAAGTTTCTGGGGCAAGGAATGGTCCCTGTTGGAAACACTGGAGAAGAAATATTAGAAGCAAAGCTGTTGCAGAAAGCTCAGGATGTGATGAAGGTAATAGATATAGCAGGTTCAGGGGGCTGATACCAAGAGCCAGGTGAAATAAAAAGTAAAAACTTAAATCCTTTGGCCACACCAACCCCATGGAACACTCCAGGCTGGGGTAGAGGGGTGGAAAGTGCCTGGTGGGAAAGCAGCAGCTGGACATGAGCCAGGTGTGCCCAGGGGGGCAGGCGGCCAATGGCACCTGGCCTGTCCCAGCCATGGGGTGGCCAGCAGGACCAGGACAGTGATGTCCCCCTGACTGGGCACTGTGAGGCCACTTCTCCAGGGGTGTGTTCAGTTCTGAGACCTTCACTTCAGAAAGGACAGGGAGGGGCTGGAGCATCAGGAGAGGCGGAGGGAGCTGGGGAAGAAGCTCAGCCTGGAGAAAAGGAGGCTCATGTTCCTCAAAAGGGGAACTTCTGCTTCTCCATAATTCCCTGACAGGAGGGTGGGTGTCAGGGCCTGCTCCCAAGCAACCAGTGATAGGACAGGGCAGGTTCAGGTTGGACATTAGGAAGAATTTCGTCACGGAAAAAGGTTGTTAAACCTTGGAAGGCGCTGCCCAGGGAGGTGGTGGAGCCCCCATCCCTGGTGGTGTCTACGGAACGACTGGACGTGGCACTCAGCGCTCCGGGCCGGCTGACAAGATGGGGATCACTCCCAGGCTGGGCTCGGTGCTCTCAGAGCTCTTTTCCAGCGCGGGTGGCTCGGTGATTCCCCCAGGCCGAGGCACGCTCCCCGCAGGCGCCCGGCGCTCCCCCGCCCGTACGGAACTACAGCTCCCGGCCGGCACCGCTCGCCGGCCCGCCGGGGGATGCCGGGCGCCGTAGTTGCAGCCGCCTGCTGAAAGTTACCCACGGCATCGGGCGGGAGGCCCTTGCCGGAGCTCCCCGGCGTGGCTGAGCGCCGTGCCGGCCGCGGCGGCTCGCGGGGAGCGGCCCGGGATGGATGTGCTGGATGTGCTGGCTGTGCGGGCGGCCGCGGGGCCCGACGCCCCGGGGTAAGGGTGCAGCGCGCGGTGAGGGCGCGGCCGCGGCTGTGGGGCGAGGCCGGCGGCCGGCGCGGGCAAAGGCCGGCGCTGGCCCCTCAAGCACCGCCCGGGACGGGCCCCACGAGGCGGGGCAGGGCAGCCGGGTGTTCCCGCTGCCCTCACGGCGATCTCCCTCCTCCTCCTCCTCCTCCTCCTCCTCCTCCTCCCTCCTCCTTCCCCGGGCCGTGTGGGGCGGTGCCGGGGTTCAGCCCGCGCTGCTCGGGGGCTCTGGGGAAGGGCGGCCGTGGGGAGGTGGCGATGCTCGGGGGTTGCTGGCGATGTGTGGGAGCCTTTCCTGCTCCTCTCCGGCTCCTCCCCGGCTCCATTGTCAGGTGTAGGTGGTGCCGGGGGTGTTTTGTTACCCGCAGCCTCTGCCCCCCATCTCCTCCGGGGATGGTCCCTGCTCTGCCCTGCTCCTCCCGCCGGCCCCAGGCACCCGCAGGAGCTCACCCAGCTCTGAACTGAACAGAAACGGCTCCAAATCCTCCTGCTTTGATCTCCGAGACAGCAAATTCGGAGGGTGATAATCCCCAAAGGGTTAAAAGCTTTGCATCCGTGCCTTGGTTGGGCCGTGCCCGGTACGGTGTGAGGGATTGTGGATTTCATTCACAGACTTGAGTCAGGCAGCGCCATAAATATTCACCGCATGCTCTGAGCAGCTCAAACCCCATCTGCCTCAATTCCAGGACACTTTTTGGGGAAGATGAAGGCTGGAAAGCCAAATCTTCAGTGTGGAGGAGCTGTGGTGGACAGAGGAGCTAGGGTGATGTTGAACACCCACTGCTTTTCTTGGTGCTGGCACCAGCCAAGTGGGATAGCTCAGCACTTCCATATTTCAGACTTCTCATAACATCCAGGTCCTTGGCATCCTCACCTGCTCTCTCCCACCATAACATGAATAAAGAAGATCTCCACTCAGTTTTCAGGTTAAAATTTTCAGCCTTGCCTCTGATAAATGGTTCTTAATTCAGCCCCAATGCAGTATTAAATAGAAATTTCCCCTTCAGTTCATTTTTCATTTTTATTCCACTTTCTAATGATAAGTTTTCATTAAGCATCTAATCACATCCTAGCATTCCTTATCAGCAAGGCTCAAAGTGCTTTACAAAAGAGGGAAAAATACAATTATTCCAATTATCCTTATTAAGGCTTACGTTCTGGGCAGCTTCTGTGGATAATATAAGCCATAAATAATTAAAAGTACAATCTAATTAGGAGAAATCCCCAGTTGTAAACTGAAGTGCCACACTGAAGAAGGCAGTGTCCAAATGTCTTTGTAACCTAATCTCCCTGATCAGAACAGTATCCCATTAACCCACAAATCTCCCCTCTCCTGACCTGTCTGCCCCAAGGACAGGTAATTCCATGTGCAGGATCCAAGGGAAGGAGTCTCAGTGACCAAAAGCAGCCTGGAGAGTGTTCTATTGAAGCTCCTTGTCGTTTGAATAAAGGTCTTATGTTTACCGAAATATCCAGCCTGAGCTGAGCAGGGTTGGACACAGAACTGATGGAGAATTTTAGCAGAAATAGGGTTCAGAAATAAGAAGCATTGCTCAAACTGGAGTCCAGAAGATACAAAAAAACCACTGTGGCCTGGATCCAGTTCATCCATGAATTGAACCTGACCTGAAACTTGCTCTGAGCTCTTTGTCAAATTTCATCAAAGTTAGACATGGGCTTTCCTGTTTGGGAATTTAATTTGCTTGTGCTAACCTGGGTCTCTGTATCCCAACACCTGCGTGTCCTGCTGGGGGCTGGCTCCATCAGGATCACTGTTTATCCACAGAATTCAGCAGCAGGACCGTGTGGATGAAATCCTTGTTCTCATTCCAAGTACCTGCTGTCACATCTGAGATATTCTGTGGGAATGGTTTTGCTCTGATCTGTGCTTACCCAGTGCTCAGCAATGACCTAATTGCAACTTTCTCGTTAGGCAGAGAAATCTCTGAGTTTGGCTTTGCAGTTCACCTTCTCAGCAAGTAAATCTCTGCTCTGTAACACCATCTACCATCACTTTAGCCCAATGTTTATGAAGGATCATGAGGCTGATGAGGGCAGTGTGTGTCTCTACAGCAGCTTTTCCCACTGTACCATTGCAGTGTCTAACTCAGAGCAGGTGTAGGCTGTGTTGTCAATGGAAATTCCTGATCTGGTGATCTCTAGCAGCATTCTTACCACTAAAGGAACTGCACCTGTGTTAGTCTGATGTTGTGTAATTCCCTTGTAAGTTGGTGATATAAGAGCAGCTACAAGTAAAGCTGAAAAAGCACAGACTGCCTTTCTGCTTGAGCCTGATGGGGCTTAATCTTGGCCAAGTTGGTGTAATTTTCAAATGTAACTCAAAGGGATGCTGACTGCAAGTGACATTGAAATGAGACCCAAATCCCTTAGGGTCTTGGCCAGACCTGTATCTTGAAATACATGTGCTGTGATTTCTTCATTTGTATCGTGTTAGCTGTAGGTCAGTGTCCTTGCTGGAGGCTCTGAGGCATGGCTGGAGCTCCCAGTAGTGCTGGTGGTACTGGGAGTGTGCTGCACCTGCAGAAAGGAGGAAGCTGGGCAGTGCAGAATGGGGGAGGGTGAGAGGGAAAAATAGAATGGTCAGGAATAAAAACGAAACCATCACCAGGGTTGTAGGGGATGATGGGTTCCCTAAGAACATTCTCATGTGCTGCTTAGGAAAGGAAGAAGAGAAGAGCCTTCCTAGAGGAGTGCATTTCCACACAATGAGGCCTTTGGTTTCTTCCCTTGCACATTTGTAGAGTGCTCACATCTTTCTTTCCCTTACCCCAGGAGACATTCTCATTTTCTTTCGTTTATCAGTGTTTGGAAGGAGATGAGGCAGTGTTGGGGCTCCCTTATTAACTTAACCTGTGGGAAGCTCCACATAAATCCCCAAATTTCCCAGTCCTGATAGAAGGAGGTGTTTGTGGAGTCGAACAAAAGGTGGAGGTTCCTGCACAGGGAGGGTTTGATGCTGTCACAGTCTTGAGCCTGTGACTCTTAATCCTGCCTTGCTTTGAAGTCTGAAGCTCAGGAGTCTGCATTAATGATCAAGGGGCAGAGCTGAATAGAGAATTCCCATGGCACAAAGGTAAAGGTGTGGGTAGGAATGTGGGAAGAGAATATTTAAGAGCAGTCTGGCATGTATAGTTAATAATATTAAAAAAGTAATAATGTTAATTTCCTATAGGTTCTCAAAGCTTTGAGCATCTTTTCATCCCTTGTAGATCACTGGTCTCTGGCTGGATCCTGTCATGTCCACAATATTAAATTCCTTGAAGAGTAGAAAACTTCAGGTTTGAAAACTCCTGCCCTTCTCTGCAGTGGGAAGAACTTGCTGTGCCCCCTTAGGCAGGAATGTCTGTTCCTCATGCAGTGTTCCAGAGCTGTGCTTGGCATTTGGCTGTCACTCTGTCCCACTCTGCCAAGTGTCAGTGATCCCTGAATGCTTAAAAAGTTCCTTGGGGCTCTCAGCAGATGTGAAGCTCTCCTAAATTTGATATTTGTCAGGACCAGAATGTGTTAGAACAATTATTCCTGACTTTGACTTACAACTATGTTAAAACTCACTTATTTTTACCACAGAGTGTGTTCTTTTTAGGGCTCTGAGCTGTTTCTCTAATTCAGGAGCTGTTGTTCCCAATTTTTACTTCCTAAAGGAAAATAGTCAAAAGGGCTGTTCTGTATCTCACTACACATAATATACAGATATATACCGCATTATGAAGTCTCGTAAACTTTCTTAGCGAACACAGGATTTCTTTATGTATTTAATACCATAGCACAAATGAATATTTATGGAGGTGTCCCACGTTTTTGGGTCAGCTGTGACAGGTAAAAATTTGATCCAAGTCCCAGGAGAAAAACCCCACCTCTGACATTGCATTCCCTTGTTGTCCCCAGGGAATTAAAAAGACAAAATATTTTAAGCCATTGAATGTGCACTGAGCTTTAGCTCGTTAGCTAAGAAGGAGTAGGATGTCTTTCCTCAGCTACATTCAAAACTGAAGAACAAAAAGCTACCTTGAAAAATGGCCTTTGGGAAGCAGATGGCAGAAGCCAAGAAACCTGAGCCCTTTGCAAATGAATACTCTGTCCTTAACATTGTCTCTTTTGTTTCCCACACTTCCAGGAGCTGCACATGGACTCAATTTGCCAATTTTTAACCCTTCTTCCTGGTGTCTGATCCAAGCACAGTTTGGGAGCTGGTACTGAGGTGCTTGGCTTGGGGTTTATTTTTGCTGTCTCTTTGTCCCTGTGCAAGCTTTGGCTCAGGTGTGTAAGGCAATCCAGGAGACACGGTTTGGGTGCATCCTAGGGAGAAGGAATCAAAGCTTTTCCAGCTTTCTGGCAAAGGGTGGAACAGAGACAGGGCTGAGAGCAGGTTTGCTTTGATGAAAACTCAGCCACATTCCCACTGTGGCTCCCGTGGGGGAAGGTGTTGGAACTGCGCTAGGACTTTTTTAAGGAGAGCTGTTTTTCTTGGCATAGCCCAAAAAATTGATGGAAAGTCAGGGTGGAGCCAAGGGATTTGGCATCATGGGAGTTTCTCACAGCAGCTTGTCTTTGTGTGGCAGCACCACAGAAGTGCTTTCTGCTGAGAGAAGCATTTATATCAGATGTTTGTTTGAGACAGTGAAATTTATTCCAGTGAGTGATGATTGCCCAGAGTAACTGCAGTTCTTAGTAATGACTGCATTGTTTCCAAAAGCATAGCTAGCTCCTAGAGTTGCTGTTTGCCAAATTGTTAGGGATCTAATTAATCATCAATTTAAAACAAAAATGGCATTTCATATCAAGCACATAAAGCACTTTCATCTCTCATTTTTTCTGTTGATAACTGTTGAACAAAGATCACCAGCAGAGAGTGCTGGTGCTCTTCCACAATGTGGCAGCAGCTTCTGAAATTGATTGTAAAATCTAATCAGACTTAATTCCATAGTTCTATTTTTAGTTTTTCATTTACATGAAAATGAAATGTTAATCAATTACCTGTAACTTGATATCTTGCTCTCTCTAATTATAAATCTTTTTGTAGCTTACTATGGGGGAAAGTCTGTTTTTAGGACCACATCTATGTATTCATAAAAATTCTAATTGGCACTTTTTGAAGCAGTTAAAAGAAATTAATCTATTCTGTTTCAATGTTTTTTGTACCTAACTTTTTTTTCTCCTTCCATTTCTCTTCTTTAATTTCATGTTCAGAATAAGCTGGTTACTCTTCAGTACAGCTTCTCTGTAGCAGGGGAAGATTGTTCTGCTCCTGTAATTAGCAGAGCTCTTGCATGCACATGGCACTCAGTGTTCCACTGAGACCATGCCTTTACCCTTCCCAGCCAGAGATTGCTGTTGGTTTGTCTTCTTTCACTTCTCACTTTTGAGTCTGCTTCTGACATCAGCATTGAAAAGATCTGCAAGAGCTTTAAATCAAAAATCACCCCCTGTCCCCCATCCCAGTGGTATTTATCAATACAGCTGCACCATTTCAAGGCCTGGAGGCTTTGAAAAGGTTGGGCTTTTCAGTATCAAATCAACCATGGCTGTCCCCTTTTAGGGTTTATGGTCATTGAAATACCAGGATAAGCAAGTCTGGTTTTTGCTGCAGAACCTGCTGTACATCTTGTTCACTCGTAGTTTCACACGATCTTTAGTCCTTGAGAGCAAACAAATGCTGCGCTGAACTTCAGTGCCTCCATGCCTTACTCTTACAGTTCACTTTGGTCCAAATCCACTGGAAGTTAAGGGAAGCTTTCAATTAATTCTAGCAGATTTTAAAGACACATCTCTTTTTAAAGAGACTTGAGAGGTAAGAGTGCAGAGGAGCAAGGGAGTGGTCAACTCTTCTACATCAAGGAATGATGTAGGAAATTATATTAACAGATAATAGACATCAGCTGAAGGCTTACAGGTCCATCTTTGGGAGAAGAAGAGTGTTTTGTAAGGAAATCACTTTGTCCAGACTAACCTTGTTTTGCCCAAACCACATTTAACTGTAGGGCACTGAGGTGTGAATGCGTTCAGGGCAAAGCTGAAACATTTGTTTTTCCATAGTTGGCAGTTGTTTACCACTCTCCTGGATACAGGGCTCTCTTCTGCATTTCTGCACAGACAGGGGCCAAGGTTCAGCAGTTAGAATAATTCTCCTTACAGGTGGTACCTGATCAATCACCTCACGAGTGACATGTCACTGCTGACCTCTATATTACATTTCACTGTGCTAAGCTGTTCCTTTTCTCCCCCTTCCTTGCAGGCCTTTTCTTCACCCCAGGAACCACGCTGCACTTGAGTTACAATCCATTAGAGGCACCTCCCAGACTGACAGACTTTTAAAACTCTCAACACGCAGCAGCATGAAAAATCTTAGATGAGCTGGGGCTGTGTTTGAGTGTAAATCACAGCAGAGACAGGACACGAAATTGGCTTTGCAGAGGTTTCTATATCAGTTACTTCCCTCCCAGAAGTTATGTGGTCATCAAAGTTTTATTGTGTAGAATTGGTAAAATAATACACTTGTGTAGAAAGACACAGCAGTTACTTAGTGAAGGCTATAGAGGAATAAGTAGTGTGTAACTGTTCCTGCTCGTGTGTGTTGAGAAGTAGAATTTTTCCAGCAATTCCACGCATGTCAAGTTTGATGGTGGTAATTTTTGGTGCTCTTGATCTGTGAATAGCTGTTCTTGCCATCTTGGTGATAATAATAATAACTCACGTAGTTCATGCCTCAATCTCTCATCTGTCTGATTCTCTTTCCCTTCAGAAGTCATAGTCGCTCTCCAGCCACACCCAACAGCAGGACCTGAGGGTGCCTTTCAGGCCTTGTTACAGCTCAAGGCTGGATGTGGCAGCAACACCAAATCCGCTGCACATGACTTAAAGATGGCCATGGCCACCCTGAAGGTGCTGGGTGCCAAAACCAGGTGGTGAAAGAGCAGCAAAAGCTGCAGTGCTGCATGTCCCAGCTCACTGGACATGTGGGCAGCAAGGCAGGGCTTCTGCAAGTGCAGACTGAACTCTCAGCCTGACTTTGGACCAACCATTTGACCTTCCAGTAGCACCTTTTTGCTGCTTTCTCCTCACATTTCTTGTGATTCTTTACAAGGTTTTGAGATCTTTTGGTCTTGTTTTGATCTGTATTCCCAAACGTGTTTGTTCGCTTACTTCCTTTTCATCAATGGCTATCTGTCAAAATGAACCTGGGAGTGTGCAAGGCTGGGTTGGATGGAGCTTGGAGCAACCTGGGACAGTGAAAGATGTCCCTGCTCATGATGGAGGATGGAATGAGATGAGTTTTATGGACCCTTCCAACCCAAAACACTCTGGGATTCTGACTTTGATTTCTATGACAAGAAATACACTTTCCTTTTTCAGAAATTCCTGTTCCTTGCTCCTGCTCACATTCCTGGCAAACATCCTCAGCTCCTCTTCTGAGCTTTTTTTTACAGTTTCTTTGTATTACTGTCTGTTTACTGTAGGGTCATTATTTTGCCCAATAATGTATTTTATAGACAAAGAATCCCTCACTTTGGTGGGAACGTTCTGTCTGGCCCCAAGAGCTAAAAGCCACTTCTGAGCACTGCTAACGCTTCATTTTTACGTGCAAGAAGAAAAGCTCAGTCAAACTGGCCCGAGATCAGAGATGCAAGGAAATGAATTCAGGCCCCTGTGCCCTGTGCTGAGTGGATGCTGAGCTGAGCCTGTACAGGAGGGAGAATATCAGCAGCTTCCTGAGCTCCAGCTGCTGTGGACAAAGGGCGCCAGAGCTACAGCCATTCCTGGAGGGAGGAACTTTAAGATGGAGGAATTTTAAAGAATGTGAAGGACAACCTCTTAAAAAAAAATTGTAGGTGGAGCAACTCCAGGTTTTCCTAAGCCCGAGGTTTGTTCTCCTACTTTGAATTAGTTGCCGTTGTAGCGCTTATCTTTTGTGCTTTTTAGCACAACCACCGTGACCTTTGTGTGATTGCATAAATTGGCCCGAGCACGCTGAAACAGTTATTAAGAACCCCTTTCTTGTGTTGTTTCCTGAATTCCCACATTGTGGCGTGATGTGTGTATGGAAACTGCTGGCTTCCTCTGCTGGCAGCCGTTCAGATGTGTGCTGGAGCTCCTGAGCACCGGCCCGGCCGGGGAGCTGGGTGAAGGGAGGATACAGGCGGAGAGGATTTTAAGGGAGAGAGTTTGGATTTCGTGCAGCTTTGTTCTTTTGCAGTCCCGATAAGGCTGGTATCTCCAGTGGTGTGGGTTGAACACGAGCAGTGCTCCTGGAATAGGCAGCAGAGGAGCCGAGGTTAACACGCCTCGGGCTCCCCTGTGCCTGCACGAAGCAATAGTTGTGCTTTCCTTGTGGCTCTGCCTCCTCTCCTTGCTCTCATATTTTCTTTGAGCATGTGGGAGGGAGACAGGATGTGTGACTGAAGCACAGTTTCTAACTCTTTCCCTCTCTCTGCCTGTGCATTTCCCTTACAATGCTGCCCCACAGCATCCAGCCAATGTGGCCTTCAGTAGCTGCTTCTCCACTGCCTTTTTTTTCCCCTTTGGCGTTTCAAACTGTAAAGTTATGGGATGTTAATGAGCTGTTTACATGTGTTTCTGCATTTCTTCCATTAAAAAAAATTCCAGTGAATGAATGTTGGTTACGAGGGGGGGGAAATAGATGTTTATAGATGCTGCATTTGGGATTTCTGTAATTTGACTTCCTGATTGTTTTGTCCAAGTCTTTCTTTTCAATGTTAAGAATTGGGAATTATTTATTAATTATTAATCCTTTGGGAAAGGATTTATTTGCTCAGAGTGATTAGAAGGTGAATGGCTGAATCATGCCATCTCTCCTCGCATGAAGGCCAGATTTCACAGTGCAATGATTTGACGTGTGGCCAGTTTTTGCACTTTTAGGGTTTTTTTTGGAAACTGGGGGCATCTTAGGCCCAAACCTTACCAAATTGGTACTGCCTAGTGGGCTTCATATTTGGATGACCAGGCCTTTATGTATTAAATCAGCTGTGGACACACCGTGACAGCTGCATTCAGTTTTTTGTTTTTCTCTTTTTTTGCAATTACAAGGTAATGACCAGGAGCCAAGTGGAAGCTGCCACTGGGAGATTGTCCTCAGAGTTCAGGACAGGAATGGCCTCGCTGGGGGAGGATTCCAGTGCTCCCTATGCAAAAGCTGGAGGAGGAGGTGGATTGTGAGAAAGGCAGGGTAGGATTGTTTGTACACAAATAAGTCCCTACTGAAGGACCAGTTTGTTATCTCTGGGCCTTGTTTAGACTGGGGATTTGCCCTGATTACAGGGATGGGATGAGGAGAAGTTGGTGTTGCTTAGCCCATTTCAGAACAAGAGCTTTGCCTCTCTGGTACAGACTGGTTCCACTGCAGAGTTGACCATGTTACTGCCATTACTAATCCTCTATTAGATCTTCCAAAACAAGACTGCCTTAAGTCTTTCTTTATAGCAGCATTTTGGGATCCTTTTACAGGCTTTTGAATGGACAGAGGTAATGCCTTCATGCTTTGCTGTAAAGGTTGTGGAATGTTTAAACTGTTTTAGGAGTTGAAATTCCACACCGTGATTCCAGGCGCTAAAGCCTTCAGCAGAAGCCACCTCTGAATGTGACCATCTTTTATCATGTGATAAAATGCTGAAACACAGCGAAATCAGAGTTGTATTTGGGGAGAACTGAAGTGTCTTCAGTCTCATCTTTCCACACTGACCATTATTTCCAGCTGTGGCAGAGCAGTAGAGGTCCGTGGATATTTCCTATTACGATAGCCTAAGCTTTGGAAGTTCACCCGATGTACATTTTGGTTTTAAGCAGAACATTATACACAGGGATCTCCTTTAATACCCTGCCTATAGGCAGTTAGTCATGATCAGTTCTTGCCTCGCTTTCATTTATTTTCAGGATTTGGCCAGCTAAAAGCGGGGTAAGTCCTGGGCTGGTGTACGTTGCTATGAACCCATTTCAGTGGCTTGGCAGGTTGGTTTTGATGGGGCTGACTCCTGTAGGTGTTTCCACAGCTGCCCAGGTGGCTCCTCCTGGAGAGGGACCAGGGCTGTCCTGGGGGGCACCGGGCACAGCATCCCCAGCCAGGCCAGGGAGGGGCTTGTCCTGCTGGGGTGTTCTTACCTCGAATGTTTTGAGCAGTCTTGGGCACCACAATATAAAAAAGATATGAAGCTTTTAGAAGAGTGTACAAAGGAGGCCACGAGGATGGGGAAAGATCTAGATGGAAAATCTTTGGAGGAGTGGCTGAGGTCACTTGGTGTGTTCAGCCTGGAGGAGACCTTACTGTGGTGTTCAGCATCCTCCCGAGGGCCAGTGGAGGGGCAGCTCCGATCTCTGTGAGATCGGACAGGAGCCAAGGGAAC
>VZSR01000193.1:2488425-2560592 GCA_013398615.1 Brachypodius melanocephalos
CGTTCCGTTCCGTTCCGTGCCGCCCAGCCCGCCCGCCGCCGCGCACAGGTAACCGCGGAGCAGCCGCAGCAGCAGCCCAGCCCGCCCGGGCGCGATGCCGCGGGCCGCCCTTCGCTGCCGGGGCCGCGGGCGCTGCCACTGCCCCGGGCGGCGCTGCCACTGACAGCCGAGCTGCCGCCGCCGGGACGCGGATTTTCCCCTCTTTGTGTTTATCCTGCCGCTCTCGAGGTACCGCTATCCTCCTCCCAGCGACCGCGGGCAGGTCCTGGCTGACTCTGGGATTTTTTTTAACCCCCTTCCAGCTCGATTGCCTGTTCTGAAAGTATATTTATTTTTAATAAAAGAAAAAGTCGAGCCATAAATCCAGTTCGTATCACATTCCTCGTTCTGTGGAGTCCGGTTTATTTCTGCGGTTAAAAAAAGTTTACTCCCCCTCCTCCGGTTTTATTGACACTGAGGATGAAGAAGGATTTGCAAATGAAAGCGCCTTGAAATACAGCATCTTTTGGAGAGAGCTCTGCAGTTCTCCAGCCCGTTAAATCTCGAATTCCACCCTTTGCCCCTGCTGAATCCACTGTTCTGCCCTTTACTCTCTGGGGTAAAAAACCAAACAACAACAACAAAAACCCGAGGGGAAAAAGAATACCTTTGGCAGCGGGGAAGCTTTGTGTGACTGACCCAACGAGCTACAAGTGTCCAGTTTCTGAAAAGAAGAAAACCCTTTTGTCTTCAGCAGATCAGTAGGTAAGAGATGTGCTCATGCTGCAAGGGACTTTGCATTCTTTCTTCAGCCTTAACCTGGGAGTGTAGACTGGCTCTCTTCTCTGTCAGCTTTTGTCCATCACTTCTCTCTCCTGTAAAGTTTACTTTTCATCTTGCAAAATTCTTGGGGAAAAAAAAAACAAAAGCTCATCCACCTATTTCATCAGTGGTAGTAAATTGCCAAAATGAATAGTAATGTACTTGTGTGTAATTGGATTGAGTAAAACTCGGTGGAAGTCGCTGGAGTGGGTTTGTGTCAGGCTGTGTTTGAAAGCAGCCGTTTCTTGTGGTACTCTTTTCTTTGGAGAAAATAATTGCAGTCATTGTGCTTGTAATCCACGTGTTGGGATTGTCTTTGCTGGTCGTGCTGCACGGAGGAGCATGTATGTGCATTTCTGTATCACACGTGCAGACAGGGCTGCCACGATCGGCTGCTTTCCTTGTCTCACACTGGAATTTGTTTTACATTAAGTGCTTTACTGCTGTGTCACAAGGTGTAAAAGTGTTGCACCCATAATTAACACGCCTTAACAGATTATTGGACATGGTCAGGAGCACGCTTGGCACTGTGCAGAGTGAATATGAGGGGATGTTTCCTTTGTTTTGAGATTTTTTTTTTTTCTGAAGTAAGGCTGAAAACGCAGCAGGGACATGTGCACATAATAACTGGATGGAGGCCCAGTCTCTGTGCAGGGAAACATATTTTGCAGAATACTCCTTTCTGTAGGGGCCAAGTGCTGAGTGTGTCCTGGTTTACAAGTGATCATACCACAGTGGATGTCTCATTTTCCTTCTCCCCCAGCTCTGAACCCGCATCCCTCCTTCCTTCTTTGCTACCAGCCATTTCTGCAAGGGAAGGACCTGTGGAATTTTGTGTGGCTGGTGGTGGGACTCCTTGCATTGTTCCCCGTGGAATCACACAGCATCCCCCAGCAGGAGGAACTGCCTGTGCGTGTGGTGAAATCAGCCTTGACATTGAGCTCTTCCCCACTGCGTGGGTTTTTCCTGTGGATGATACAGGAAATGCTACATATTGGTCTGTCCTGCTCCCTGTTCCTCTTTCTTTTTTTATTTTTTTCCCTTCCTCTTCTCTGGAGGGATTTCTGTGGGAGAAGTGGAGTAGGTGGGGCAGCAAGTCAGGCTGCTCTGAGGTGCTGGACCCTCAGAGAAGTGGGGGTGCCTCAGTCTGTGCCGAGGTGCAGCAGCCAGTGGGCCACCTTGTGTGAGGGGACCTGACCAGGATCCATCCCGGGGCAGAGGACAGGGGCATGCTGTCTCACATTTTTCTGTTTCAGGGCACTGAGCCTTTTCGACCAGGTCAGGGTGGGAACACAAGAGCTGTGTTCTCGAGCTTTCCCTACGCCCTCGTGCTGCTCCCATGTGAGTGATGGGCAGCATCACATCAGTTTTTCAGGGCTGCTGTGAAAACATGAACCCTACCATCAGGACCATGACCCTGTTAAATCTCTGGGTCACACTTTCACCAGGGTTACCTCAGTGACTGCTCCTCTGAGGGATCAGGGTCATGAGCTGACCCTGGAAAAATTTGTGCTGTAGTTGAAGTTGCAGGTTCATCTGGGACACCTGGTCTCCCTCTCTGTTACTTCCAGGACACTTATTTGTAACATAACCTCACCCTTCAAAGATTCCTGGGAGCCACAAAGACAACATAGAATGATTTCTTTTTCTTGAGGAAAGGGTGGGATTTCCAGGTGGAGAGAATGGGGTGCCTCATCCCACAAGCTCTTTGCCTTTTGGATTCTGGAGGTGTTTTGCAGGCAGCGCTGGCTGCCCTGGAGAGGGGGCTGGAGGCAGAAGGGAACTGGGCAGAATGGCCCATCATGTGGGGTTGGAGTTTGCCGTGACACTTTAATTTAAATTGTTCTTTCTGATTATTGTGCTGATATCGTGGTTCATCATCCTGCCTGTTCCTGGTGGCACACAACATCGGGTTGTGCCATAAAAAACGTGGGACAACCAAAGCGTTCATTCCCCTTTCCCCAAGCACGCTTTGGACTGAGGCTTTGTAGCAGAGAATGCCACAGCTGGGCCACAAGGTTTTCATATGGCTGTGATACAAATGTATAAAAATTCTCTGCGGCCTCTAATACAGCTCAAAGGGCAGCTGATTTAGACGTGCCTGAGTGTTGAGGTCAGGAGATCACATTCCGTAGGTTACTAGATGAAAGTGCTTCAAGAGGGCATAGCATAAATATTTGATTCATATAGAGAGGATTGGTGCAAATCTTTTTGTTCCTTCCCCAAAGATGTTCTGGAGGAAAAGCACCGTTAGGAGAAAAAAAAAATAAAAAACAACGCACAACCCATGGAACAACAGAAAACTTGTAACTTCTTTGTGCTAGAGGAAGTTAGATGGTAACATAGTGTATTATTGCTGAATTCCACTAAAATTCTTCTCGTGGGATACACCGGCTTGGAGAACACTGAAGGGAACTAATGTTTTTAAGTGTAAAATGACTCATAATGCATGGGCTCTTGGGGTTGGGTTTAACATTGTATGCAAACATTGCCAGCTGGTGGGGATCTTTTGGGATAAATAAGAACTATATTTGTACAAGAAGGCTTGAATGATGCATTTCAGATGCATCCTGATTAGCATAAGCCATTCACTTTGCAAAAGAATAGCCAGAGTCCCAGAAGTGGAGATAATTTAATAGTTCTCTTGTTCTCTTTAGCCTGTCTTGCATCAGCAGACTGACCAATCTTTTTGTTTATTTAGAAATAAGGTTGCATTGCTTTGCTGCCACATTGTCCTAACCATGACAGTGGAACTGAGAATTTGCAGCCCCAAGTTCTGAGAGCATAAATGCTTCTCCCACTTCTAGCCCTTCCTTTTGTTTCCAGTTGAGTGTAATGTGATTTTTTTTGGTGGTTATTTTGATAGAACAACTTGCACCATTTAATTCTTCCTAGGGCTCAGCACAGTGTTGCCTTGCTCCATGGCTGAGGCTCACTGTCACTGCGGTGAACAAACAGCTCAAGTAAAATTTGAGCTCATTAAAGCTTAATTTTCTTAATGTGGAGCAAAATTTGAGCTTGGTTCAGATTGTTGTATTAATGTATACACAGGAATAGGTGTGCAATTTTAGAATTATCAACAATCCAAGAGTGCGTTAGTGTATAAATACTTTTGGCAGTGAAAGAATTTGTCTGTTTAAACCCCTTGTGGGGGTAGAACTCCTTGTGCTCCTCTTGCTTTGTTCTTACTGGTGGCTTTTAAAGAGCCGCAGAGCTCTGAACTGCAGGAAAGACAAAACCCAATATTAAAAAGTTCTTACACGTTCAGAGTATGCTTTAAACTAAAATGTGGCTCCAAACACCTGAAAATGATGAGATTCTCTGTTTGGTGCAGATAATGTTGTGTGCTGGGTTCTGTTGTGAATTAAAAAGAAAACTATGACCTTGTTCTTGGCAAAAGGTTCTTGGATTAATGGATGTTCCCACTTTGGGCTGAAGTGTAAATGCTTTCAGGATAAAGTAAGATGCCTGTTTTCCCCCAGCTGGCTGTTGTTGCACATTCCCACATTTCAAGGTATTTTCAGACACTGACTTTTGAAGAAGTCTTCTCAAAGGGTTCCTAATCAAAGCAGCCTTATGGATTTTTTTTTCTCCTTGCTCTTGTGGACAATATAGTGGGAGTGGAATGTCCTTGGTTGCCAATGTTTGCTGCTAGGTATCCCCCTTCCATGGAGACCAAGTGTTTATAAAAGTGTGAGAACAGCCATTCTTGGGGATTGGCAATAAGGTCCAGGGCTCTCTTTCTCTTCTTGTGTCCACTGAAATACAAGAGAGGACTTGGTTCCTCATAGAAGTGTTCCAAACTGCCTGTTGCTGGGGTTATACACTTGCAGGAAGCACTGGAGGATTTGTCAAAGTGATTTAGTCCATTGTGTCGAATCTGGGCCACAACCTATTTCTCTAAGCTCATTCCTTTCAGGAATTCTCTGCTTTTCTTACTTTCTGATGAGTAGTTACCTTCTAGGTTACACTTCCACATACCCTGGTGCCTGATCTTCTCTCTGTACATGCCCCATATGTGGCAGCAGCATCATATTGTAGACTTAAATCACTGTCTTTTATGAAAGAGCAGGCACATATCTGCCCTGTGAGTCCAGTCTGGCTGCAGGAGTTGTTAAACCCTTTTAAACAGGGGAGAGTGTATTCCCAAACACCTCTGGAATGCAGTGCTGGCCACAGGAAGAACTTCATGCTGCAGCCTCCATGGCCATGCCTTCTACCTTTGCAAAAGCATTTGGTTCATGCTTTGGACAGATCTGGTACTGGAATTGTGTCCATGTGAAAGTAATGGGCTGCATGGAGAACTCTAAAGTCAGCAAATTATAATCTTGCATTTTACCTGGCTCTCCAGAGTAGCCTTGAAATGTTGGCTTCAGGACAGGAAAAAGATCCAAGAACTTTGGGGAAAAATACCGTGAAGTTGTTCCTAGGAGCAATGAATTTTTAAATATACAATATAATCTTTTCTTACTCGCCTGCTACGCCTGTAAGTGAAAAGAGTTTTTCATGGTTGGTGGAATTTTTGTTTACATGGACACTTGGATGAAATTTTTAAAGTAAAAATAGATTTAAAACTTACCTGTGTATAAATGACCATTCAGGGCAAAGCAGGCGTTTGATGTCAGTGCATGAGGAGTGACTAGGAATGGAAAATGAAATACGAATTAAGAATTCAAAGGCCTGTGGAAACAAACTTCTCAAAGCTTTAAAATTCTGTCTTAGTAGAGTGGAGAGGTTTGTGTGAGGTGCTCAGGTGCAGGAGGAGCCTGTGTTGGAGTCTCCCCTATGGATGGAGCTGTGGCTGTCCCTCTGGTTGTTGGATGTGTCATCCCTTGTCCTGGGCAGCTCCTACAGGGCTTGGCTGGCCCTGGGGGCTCCCTCCTGTTCCCAATAGCTGAGTGTCTCCTCTCTCCCTGGCAGCCACTCTGCATTCTTGGTCCTGCAGAAGGGCTTCAGAGATAAATGCTGCCATTCAGACTTGCTGCTTTTTTACTTTCTCGTCCTCTCTGAGAATCACTCTTGTCTAGTTTGGTTGTGTCTCAGCTTAAAATAACTTCTTTTTTAATTATTTTTTTAAAATACTGAATATTTAAAATTCCTTGGGAGTTTGGAGAGGTCTTTGGTCATTTTCCTTGGTAACCACTGTTGGGCTATATAAGGTTCATCAGTATTGGTCACAGGATAGAACCAGACTTTGTGTAAAAGACAAAAAAGTTCACTGATCCCATAGAATTGGTTTTTAAAGGCTTATTTGTGTTAGCAAAGACTTACAGTGTCTAATAGTGGACCAAAGTGTTGTTGAACAGTTTTCTTATATGAATGTTTATGAATTAAGCCAGTTTCGGATTTTGTTTAATGAATTAATTAGTATTTGTAAGACCTTGTCTAAGAGTTGTGTCACAGTAATATTTTCTTTAAAATGTTTTGTGTCTCTACACAACATGTTTTTTGAAAGAATTACTTAATATATTAGGATTATTTACTGTAACCCTCAAGGAAACTAATTCCACATTTCAGTGACTTTGTTCCCATCAGGGTTGGGTGGACTTTTCCTGCTGTTCTAATTTGGGTGATTCTGTGTTCAGCTGAAACAAATTTGATTGCTTCATACTGGGGCTAGCCTGTCTAGTTGTGGGGCTTGGGAAAACATATCTTCCTTGTTTTCCCATTGTCTTTTTGAAAAGAAGCAAAGCTGAAACCTCCTCTGTGTTTCTGGAGAGCCAGAACTTAAAACCAGTGTGAGATGGCATCCCTGCCTGTGCTGGGGGGCTGGAATGAGATGGGTTTTTAATGGGTTTAAATGGAGAATGTTTTTTTTTCCAACCCAAACCAGTCTAGGATCCTGGGATAGCCTGTGGAGGTGCACAAGGAGGTGGTAATCTGGAATTTCCTGGAGTCATCACAGCCGAGCGCTGATATTTGTATTGGGTAAAAAACAAATTTGGAACACCTTTTACTGTAGAATGATGAAGTTTAAGTAGACCAAGAGCCATTACGTAGCCTGTTCCACCCTTCCTTTGGGTAAGAGCAGGCAGAAAAGAGCACTCCAAAGTTCCAGGAGAAAGAGCAGCTTTTGCTCTTGTTGAGCTGGGATTGGGTGTGGAGCACTTGGATCTTCTGTAAAAAAAGAAAAAGTTGTAAAAAAAGCTTAGCCCCCCTGGGGGGAAGAGTGGATTTAGCATGTGTTGAAAGCCCAGTGGATTTCTGATTTGGGGAAGTAGGGATGGCAATAGAAGCTATGTGTGGGACAGTGCTGGCCCCATTCCCTGCTGCTCAGGGGGTTTGAGGGGAGCTTCCATGGAGCAGTCTCAAAGGGCTGGGATGGAGATCAGGGCCCAGGGTGGTGCTGGGGGAGGCAAACTGCAGGATGTGTTCCATTGGGAGACCCAGGACAGCAGCTTTTCCTGCCTGGAGAGGCTCTGGCACTGCATTCCTCAGGCAGGGGAGGGCTGAGTGTATTTCCTGCACAAACCCTGCTGGCATTGACTGAGCTGGGAGGGGGAGCAGCAAAGGTTAATCACCTTGGATTTGTGCTCAAGGAGCCGTGTGTTACTTCTGCTTTCTGTGCACTCAGTGAAGTTCATTTCGTTCATTAGAGCTCTAAATCTTTCACTGTTTTTCTGCAGCTGCTGAGGATCCTTTGCAGAAGTATCTTCTCCAGCTGTAGAAAACACTCAGAAGGTTCCACTGCCTTCTGCTTGCACGAGTCCTGGGGTGCCAACACCCTTGATCCATTTAGGCAGGATCTGGGCTGCTCCTGTTACTACAGAAAATCTTCTAGCAGTGATGAAGTTTATATTAGCAAGGCAGAAGCAGTGCTGGTGTGGTTTACACGAGGTTTCCTAAGCAGTACACCTAAACCCAATTATTTCCTACTGTAACTGCATCTGGTTTGGAGTGGTTACTGGAATACTTGCATTGGAAGAAATCAATTCCTTGGGTGACATAGTTGTGGCAACAAAAGACATCAATGTAGGCCAGGACTTAGCCAGCCACCACTGTGCTAAACTGAATGGACTAATATCTTCCTCCCAGTGTGGTGGTGAGGCTCAATTAATCATCTTATAGGTAATTAAGGGTTTTTTACAAGGTGCACATGAGAAGCCCAGGTGGTTATGATAAAAGAACAACACCAAAACCACTCTTATAACATCCTTGCTGTCAAAAAATGTGGTAGGCTGGATCTTCTCTAGGGTTTTATTTTTAATTTGTATTTTTAACCCATAGTACCCACTGAAATCTCTCAGTGGTGTTGGGCTGTCCCAGTACTGCAGTGGGTTTGTGACCTTCCTTGGGCCACAGCATCTCTGGCTGATAAGTGCCAATTTACCTGTATTTTAGCAGTTTCTTTTTCTAAGGGAAACAAAAAGCAGACCTTAGACCAAAGGAGGGGCCGTTCGTGCTTGCTTTCTGTGGTTAGTCCCTTTAGATTCTGTGGAACTGCATTCTGAAATAAGAAGAGCTCCTCCATATGGGGGCTTAAAATAGTTTAAATTGTGGTATTGCTAGAAAACCCAGAAAATTCCATGCTAAAGTTAGACCATAGTGGTTGGGTTTTTTTCTCTGCATCCTCCTCCACCTATGGTTTTTTATTTGTGTCAGCTTACAATATGAATTTTCAGGATGCCACAACTGACATATGAGGAAAAACTACCTTAAGGTGGCACAAAATGGATATAGCTGTTTGGAGATTGTATTTCCATTGTTTTCAGGACTGCTTCAGCTTTTAAGTTTGAGTTTTGACTTTATTTTTAATGTAGATGACGATTTCAATTTTTTTGGGGGGGGTGGGGTGTTTTTTTTGGTGGTTTTTTTTTTGTTTTTTTTTTTTTCTTTTTTAATCTCAGCAGCAATTAAAAGAGTCTGATCCTATCTGTAGGGACAAATGATGCACTGTCAACATTTTGCTCCCTTCTGATAATGCACATGAAACCGGTTTGCGTGTTTGAAGATTACATTTTACTCTCACATGGTTTTCATTATCTGAGAGCCCCGAGGAGTGGCCTGGACTAAATCAGGGAAGGAATGGAGAAACCACACAATGCAATGAAACTGGTGCTGAGGCATAGCTGGGATAGTTGTGGGACAGGGGCTGCTGACGACAGAGTGCCAGCAGCAGCAGCGAGAAGCGGAGCATTCTCAAAAACACAAAACAAAGCTCAAAGTTGAATTAAAACTGCGGCTTGGGCTTGCAGCAGTTCCCCAGTTCTGCATGATTACTGGGAATCGCTGGAGTTTGAGGCAGATGAATCTTACTTGCTCTGTGCTGGGAGAGGCAGTGCTCTGAAATGAGACCTGGAGAGGCTAAAGCTGCGTCAGCTTGAGCTGGTTTTAGCAAGGAGACGTCTAAAAGGTGAGATCTTGGCCTTTCTGGAGCTTTAGCAGAGCTTCCATTGCCTGTGCTGGAATTTGTGTTTCATTAATTATGCAGAAATGACAGTACCTGTCCCTGAAGGGCTGTGGCTCTGCAGATGGGTGAGCAGTGTTAGGTAGTGCTGCATAACAGTGTAAGTAATGGAGTGGTGTGATGTCTTCATGTAGAAATATTCTCAATAAAAACAGCTGGTTTTCCTATTAGACTGATATATTCAGAATAAATCCTCCTGCCCCTCTGACTTTTAAGATTTTATGGAGGAACTTGAAATTCCATAGCATTCTTTTCAAAATGCTTAAAAGCCACGGCACATTCCTATTTATACCGGGCTTTGTAAATGTTTTGAGGGTTTTTTTTTTTCCTTTGTAATATAAAGCCTAAATTATGTTGGTGAAGATTATAGGAACTTCCCTGTGAAGAAATTGATACTTTTTAGTGAGGGGAGCAGTAATTCAAAGGTCAAGTAAGGTCTTCTCAGTTTTTTCCTTTGAGATGTGATTTAGAGGTGATCTTCCCATGTTGATGTCTTGACTTATTTATCTCCAGGCAGGCCAAGAAATTTGCTGCCTTTTCATCAGATCTGCCAGGCTTCCCTGTGCCTGGTCCCAGTGCCAAAAGTGTTTGAGGGGCAGGGTTAGGGACAGTCTAATCCTTGCTCAGGTGGACTCAGTTTGGCTGGAGAACTGTTAAAACCAGGACCAGTCTTTGGTTGTTGTCCTGTTGCTGTAGCACGATGATCTAATACAATGGGTATGCATCTTATTTGCCCCCCTCCGGGTGACATTGTTCTTGTTTTTCGTTAAAAGAAGGAAGTTTTTCTTGTTTGCCTGGTGACTCTGCCCTTGTGGAATGAAGATGAGTAATGCTGGCAGCTCTCCATGCACCTGCTGGGTGCCACCCTCCGGGATCACCTGAGCCACGGGCAGCAGATGGGGGCAGGCAGGGCCGGGAGGGCTGAAAGGGAGCTGGGAAGGTGTTTATGGTTGGAGTCTGGAACCTCCTCCTGCTTGGGAGCAGGTGCTAAAGCGCTCTCACAATGTTGGGACTTGTCGAGTGCTGCCTTGCAGGTCTGGGTGTTGGCGCCAGACATTGGGAACCCTCATTCCCTATGACTATCCTGGTGTGTATCCTTCCTTTTTGGGAAGGACTGAAAGGAGGCAAAGAGCATTCAGTGATAACCTTCACTATTCATTCAATAATTTGGGACTTTGCCTCTGAGCTCCCAGCCACTCCAAAGTGAGTGTTTGTGCAGAACAGCCACAGTTGCAATGGTCTTGGAGACACGGGATGAGTGAATTCTGCAGGATCAGGGCTCAGCTTGCTGGGGTTTGCGTGGGCCATGGAGCAGCAGAGTGTTTCCATTACCCAGAGGTGACTCAGCAAGGGAGTATTGCCCAGGGACCTCACAGCAGGTCCTTTCCACGCTGTTTCCTGTCCCCTCCTCTATTACAGAGTGCAGGTCTGGCTGAAGAACCTAAAGAAGAACCTGCACCTAAAAAAACAGCCTAAAACTTCATCTACCTGGTAGCATCCCATCCCCTGCTGCCAGCCAGCATGGGTGGTATCACGAGCACATCCTTTGAGAAAAACCACAGAATTGCTTTACAGCAATTTAACAGATTTACACGAATTTACAGAATTTGCTGCCGGAGTTTGAAGTCTGTCATGGATTGTTTCAGGTGTGAGCAGACACAGAACTCAGGAGTAAAACTGAAAGTGCTTAACTGTACTGAGCCCTGATGAGGTGGTGAACCTGTTCCCATCCCACCTGATGCATTAGCTAATTAGCTCCTTGGCTAAGCAGTAATTCTGGGCAAGTATGCACAGGCTGTCCTCACAGGGACTCTTGCATTCCTCTCTGTTTCACTAGCTAAAGAAAGATGCTTCTCTTTGCTTGTGAGGTTATTATTGCTGCATGCAGGTTAATTGAGCTATAGCATTAGAGCCACTCATCGAGCAGTGGTGAGTCACTCACTTGTCTAAGCTTGTTTATTTTTATAATGCTGGAAAATATTTGCATGCTGTACAGAAATGTGCTGCTTTGGTTCCCTACAGCCTGGCAGTATTATCATTTTAAATTCTTCATTAATCTTCTTTCCTCACGAGGGACTGGCAAGGTTCCTCTGCATAATTACATGATGTTTAAGACAGAAGCCTCAGCTACTGGGTTTTTACACAGTGACCTGCAAACATGAGGCTTTTCTTCCTTAAATAGTACCTTCACTACCCCCTTTTTGTGCCCATTCTTGATCTCAGCATGGTGAAGCATTATTTGCAATTCCTGTGTTAGTTCTACAAGTTCTAGGTTCTGATGTTTCCTCAAGAGCTTTCCCCTCAAATTACCAGGAGTAATTTCAGACCAGAGTTTAGAACGAAGTGTAAGATGATAGAGCTGCAATGCTTGGGAGCAAATTGCAAAATTGGTTCAACCTGGGAAATCTCACCACGGTTCCTTGGATGAGATTTGATCTAAACCTGAATTTTCCACTGGAAAAGGTGTTTCTAAGCTTTGTGGCTATGGAAAGTGCACCATCCAATCCATACAGTTTGACAGAGTTCTTGGCAGTCTGATTTCAGCCTTATCAATCATAAGAGATGTAGGCTAAACCCCAAATATGTCTGTTTAAAGTATCTACAGGACCTTCCCAATTTCCTTCCAGCTCTACCATAACAACTTTTCCAGTGCATCTCACTAATTTCCATCTTTGGCACAGTGAAAACCGAAATTGCTGGAAGAGCCTGACACAAATAGGGTTTGGTGTCCAAATAAATAACACATGGGCTTCAGCACCAATTGTACTGTTCATTTTTGTGTTTTGTTAATAGAAAAGTTAACTCATTGCTTCTGCCAGGAGTTTCCAGCCTGCTCAGAAAGCAGATTCCAGGAATGCTGCCACCCAAGTTAGTTGCACAAGATTTTCTTTGTTAATTAAAAATAATGGGATAAAACTGGAAAAATTAGGCTACCAGTTGGTAAAGAAAGCGGGTTTGTTGGCCAGAATATCTTCACATTGTCTCTCAGCCCACCTTTTGCTTTGTGTTTCCAGGTTGATTTCTAGTTTACACCCACACTAAAATTAGTAGTATTCAGTTCCAGCAAATGTTTTGAGTGTGAACTGTGCCCTCCCTGCATCAGCTCAGCAGAATGAGCTGGTAGTGCTGAGGAATGGAGCTCTGTATGTGAAATGATTCCTGGAGCATTTCAAGGAGTTAAACGTGCGCAGATTGGATTTGTCTGTTGAAAAAAAATCTTTAAGGCAGAGAGGCAGAATCTCAAGCTGGGTTGTATCTTTGTGTTAAAAAAATAAACAATCCCCCCCTCCCCGCCCCACCACCTCCTTAGATTTTTCCAGTTGAGACAAAAGAAATCTTTGGGTGGAAAGACAGCATCATATTGCATAATAAAAGCCTTTTAATGCTCTAATAAAAAGGGTTGCTCAGGGCAGCTTGGTTAAAAAAAAATTTTAAAAAGAGTCAGTGATGGTTCTGGTGTGAGGGGGACAGGGAATCCTTAACTTCTGTTGTGCAACACTGGGAAAAGAGGCTCGAAATTGCTCTAGTTATCTGCTATCTTTAATGCCTGGTTTAAAGGTTCTTTACTGCATATTTGCTGGCAGCTGTTTTCAATATATCCCTCTCGAGCTAAGTCACCAGTTAAGAATTTGACATTAGCTGCTTTTTTCAACCACCATCTTGAAGTCCCACACCACACAACACTGCCTTGTTCTCTCCTTAGATATTGTTCATGTGCCTTGAAATTGCTGTTGACACCTCAAGTATTTAACTTGCAGATCTGAGATAGTTTTTGTTGGGTGTGGATTTGTGCCGTAATAAGTCAGAGACAGAAGTATCCTCGTCTGCAGTCCTTCACTACATCTGCTCACTTTATTTTTTGCAACATTCCAGGAAATTAAGTTAAATTATGGGTATCAATGAACGTTTTTAGTCTCACTAGTTCTGTTTTTATTGCCTTTCCTCAAAGTATGAACGCACTGAGTGCACAAATATCTTCCACATCTTTTGCATTGCTTGCCTTTTTCTTTAGGGCACCTTCAGTAACTGCTTCTTGTTAACGTGCCTAAATACACATTTTTCTGTATTCTCCTGCTTCTCCTCTCAATGGTTAAAGTTTCTTTACTGCTTCATATTCTGAAGGAGAAAAGTAACATAATTAAAGAGTATTTTGGGAATTAGAGCTGTGCTCTGCAATGTATTTCTGGCATAAACTCTTGTCAGCGTCCTTTCCTTCCCCTGACTTTCCCAGTCTGTAAAATAAAGCTAATATTCACAAACTGATCAATCTCGCAGTCATTTCTGAGGCACAGTGTGTTGAAGTTTATCAAGCATTTCACCGTGTCACCATCCAGCAGAGGATTTCTGCTGACACAGTTTGAAATACTCAGCACCACTGGCAAAGGAACCATAAGCACAGGGCATCCTCATCTGTGCTGCAGCTTTCATTCCGAGCAAAAAATAAAACAATGGAGTTAAAGAATTAGCGGGTTTTAATCACTGTTTCACTTGGAGGCACAGATGGGACAAAGCATTACTTGGCAACATTTAATCTTGGAGCAGAAAATGGTCCTGATTAAAGCAGCAGCTGGAGTAGATTGCTGGGGACAGAGGGGTTTGTTCGTGCTAAAGGGATCAAAATTGTTGGGCTCTGGGAGAAAACAAGAAGCTACAAAAGGAAAATCTGAAATATGGGCCAAGGTTTGTTATTCCTAGGGTCTCATCTACTGATTAAAATGATGTTTTCAATACTTCCCTCAGAATTATTTTGGGAGCGAGGAGAGTGTCAAGTGATCTGGCCTGCTGAGGAGGAGCCTGAAGCCATCTCTGAGTGGAGGTCTTGGATTTGCAGGAGGAAGGCTGAGTGTGCCCCCCCATGTGGCAGAACTGCTCCTCCTTCCCAGGGAACTCTTAAGTGAAGGACAAAGGTATGTGCCACTTCAAACAGGATTTCAGAGGAGTCACATTCCAGGTCAGCTAACAGGGCCTGAATTCTCATCTGGTGAGCAGCCTGGAATGAGGTGGATTTTAACTTTCTCTCCATTAAGGTTTGCAGAAGGGAGGAAACGGGGAGGTTGTGGAGATGCAGCACAAAGCAGACCCTTCAGGCCTCCTGATTCCTGGTTCTGCCACAGAAAAAACTGTTGGGAACAAGTTACCTTCTGCTAAGGGGCAGTGTAATACAGAAAAAATGTGTCAAAAGAAAATTCTAGAACTGGAACACGTGTTCTGCTGTCAGGGCAGAGCCAGAGCTTGGCCAGTGAGTGAGCCTTACTCTCTATTCTGAGCTGCTCTAGCTCCAAAGTAGCTCTGCTTTCAGTTACATGTCTCAAAGGTATCATTAATTTTTGATATTTCCACTCAAACGAGGCCAATGGGCCTGAGTTTCCATGACACACTCCTGACTCCACTGGGAGACTGAGTAAAATGTAATTGCTGTTGGTCACTGGCTTAATCTGTACTTAGGATGTGCCTGACATTGGCTCTTTGTGTTTCTCTCATTGGGAAGCAGTGTTTTTTCCTGCCACTCAGAGGTCTTTTTCTGTTCCTTAGATCAGACAACTCTTTTTCCTCCCCTTGCATTTGCATGCATTCCGCTGAGGATATTTAGATGTGTGAGGATTTGGTTGCCTTTGTATAGCAGGAAGTTCCTGAGTCCTTGCTTGCACCGTGCCTGGGGTTTTCTGCAGCAGGGAGAAGAGGTGCTGATCTCACTCTGGGCATTTCATAACTCTGAAAACCTGCTGGCTAACTAGGTATTCATAAATTGCTTTATCTAAGCCGAGAGATTCCTTTACTTCTTTTGAACCATATGCTATCTCAATGGGCCTCTTTTTGTTTTTTTCTTTCCCTTAAAACCGGCAAGTTGCTGATTTCACACTTCAATCCTTGTCTGCCTACAAATATGGGAAGTGCATTTCACTGTTGGTAACTCCAAGTATAAAGCAAACAGGTTTCAGGCATTTTTACCATCATCCTGTGAATTCCATGTCTCCTTTTTGCCCGAGATGCTGTCTGAGGTATTTGGCATGCATCCCTACAGCTTGCAGTCAATTGATTTGCCTATAAACTTTGAAGTCACCTTTCATCACCTTTCTGAGGCTTTGCCCCCCGGGCACGCAAGTCTTTCTTAGGTCAAGGGCCTTGATGACCCCCATTGTTATGGCAACCTTTGGTAATCTAACCTGCTTTTTTTTTCTGTACTTCGAGCCATTGCTCCTGAATATCTCTCCACTCGATCCACTCAGGCGCTAATAACCGTGTCTCCTTTCCTTAGGTCAAGGGCAGCTTTTACATTCCACCCAAAAGGCACCGCAGTTTTGAGATGAGGAATTCAGAAGAGCAAGCAGCTACGACAGTTTTACAGCGCCTGCTGCAGGAGCAGCTCCGATACGGGAACCCAAATGACAACCGCAACCTTCTGGCCTTACACCAGCAAGCCACAGGCAATGCCCCCCCTCCTTTCGGCAGCACCGGCAGCCCGGCCTCTCAGAACGAAGGGCTGAGCTCCCAGGACCACCAGCTGGTGACTCATGCTGCCCGCCAGGAGCCGCAGGGCCAGGAGATACAGGTGGACAACAGCGTCATGGAGAAGCAGCTGTCGCCGCGGCTCCAGAACAGCGAGGACCTCCCGACCTACGAGGAGGCCAAGGTGCAGTCGCAGTATTTCCGAGGCCAGCCTCACGCCAGCGTCGGGGCCGCCTTCTACGTCACCGGCGTCACCAACCAGAAGATGAGGACTGAAGGGAGGCCCACAGTGCAGCGGGTGAGCCCGGGGAAGGTGCACCAGGACGAGGGGCTGAAGGACCTCAAGCAAGGCCACGTGCGCTCCCTGAGCGAGAGGCTGATGCAGCTGTCCCTGGCCACCAGCGGGGTCAAGGCCCACGCGCCCGTCACCAGCGCGCCGCTGTCCCCGCTGTCCCCGCTCTCTCCCCAGCAGTCCAGCGACCCTTACAAAAATTCCGGCTCCAATGAGTTCTACAAGAACTCGGTGCAGCCCCCTCCCCAGCCCGGCATGAAAGGAATGGAGCAGCGGGGGCCTCCCCCGGAGTATCCGTACAAAAACGTGTCCACCCCGTCTATGAACTGCAAACCTCAGGACTCGGGGCATTTCTATAGTGACCATCGCATGGGCCAGCAGGGAAGATCTGATGGGCCTATGATGAGGTATCAGCATCCCCCTGAGTATGGCTCAGTCAGGTAAGCCAGACCGTGAAACAAACCCTGTGACAGCCACATAGGGAATGATGATACAAAACTCAGTCCATCACCATCACTTCTGAGGCAGGTTTTCCTTTAGCAAAGACCTCATCTTCATGATGTGAGATGATATGTTGTGTCCAGCTCCAGACTGAAAGGACTATTACCTTCTTCAGTAGCTGGCTAGAGAGGCCTAACACTTTTTTTTCAAAAAAGATCCCAAACAAACCAACTTGATTTTATGGTATGGGGAAGTTTAATGCTGAGGCTCCAGAGCCTCACAAAAGCTTTGCTGCAAAAGCCAAAGTTACGGTGTGATTCATTGTAGAAACTTGCAATTAGTTACTTATTGTGGGACTTGAGTTGTTATTTAATTACATCTGCCAGACAAAAAATTTTTCTTAAAACTGCATCACACAGGAAAGGAGAAAAGTGAATGAAAGCCATAATGGTGCAGGTAGCAAACATCACCTCTGAGCTTCCTGTAGAGTTTTTAAAATTTTATTTTCAGTGGGCTGAAATGTAGGAGAGGAAAATGGAGGATGCTTTGTGTCTCATCCCAGACTTGCTTGTTCAGCTTTTGCTCATTTTTCTTGCATCATTTGAAATCTCAGCCTGTTCTGGTTCCCTCTAGATAAGGAGCTGGATTTGGCTTGAGCCAAACACTGATGTCCGTGTGGGAAGATGAAGTTTTATTAAGCTGGGCTAAAACCCCAGCTTTACTTTACCTGTTCCCATGGCATCTCATCTTTGCCTGATACCAGGTGGTATCTGGTGTGATGATTGGCCTCATTTTGAAGCTGAAGGGGTGACTCAGAGGAGCAAGGGGAGGGTATAAATGGAGAAGTCTCTGTGAATTTGTGTTTGCACATTTTGAGGGGAGCATGAAGAAACCAGTCAGCGTTTGGGAGCTGAGTCTGAGCTTTAGGGAGTTTGAATCTGCTCAGAACCTTCCTAGCCCTGTGAGGAGCTATTTTCAGAGTTTGTCCACCATTGTTTGTGATCTGAAATGACTTCAGCAGCATACAAGCCTGATGAAAAGGCCCTTTGATCTGGCTAAATAAATAATAAAGAGGCCAGGAAAAGGGGAAGTAAAGGGTTTGGAGGGGGTAATGATTGTAGAAGCTCGTTGCAAATGTTTTTGCAGATTCAAAGGCCTCGAAACCTCTGTGCACACAGGACAGGGAAACAGCTCCTCGGTGGTTCTGCTGCATCAGAAATACTCCTTATGTTACATGCAGTGAGACGTAGCCTGCTTGCTGTTCAAGGGAGAGGTATTTGAAAACACGCCAGCAGTCAGCTCCTCTAGACAGGGTGATTTTTGTCTGTATTGGATGGATCCTGGCTGCTTTGAAAGAACATGGTGGGGGGAAGGAGGGGGAGGAGAAAGGTTCAGCTGGCAAGGTTTCCAGTAGGGGAAGCAACTGAAATTTGTCTTCAAAGCACTGGGAATCTAATGAGGTTACTTTTTAACCTAAATAGCTGCACAGAGGAGAGGTTTCCTTTGCAAGCAAATGCTGGAGCAGTAGAACAATTGCAAGACTAATCCATAAATTACAGAGCAGTGTAGCAAAGGAAGGGAGCGAGTCCTCTATTCCCCTCCCTCTCCCACACGCTTTAAGAGAAATCGTCATTTAGACAAGAAACCTTCTGTGTTGCTAAAGGTGCAGCTGGGTGATGGTGTGGGGATTTTAAAGGCAAACAGCTCCGGGGAGAGCCTTTGCCTCGCACCAGGAGTGTCTTTGCAGTTTTCCTGCGCCGCGGCTCGGCTTTTATCGGGATTCATTTGGATTGGTAAATGTGTGCATTTTTTGAACCGTGCGTCAAGGAAACAAAGCCCCTTCTCTCCGCTCCCGAAGCCACACCCTTTTCTGCGAGTTTTTCCCCTCATTGTTCGGGGGAATTTGAGGGTGACCTAATGATGCGGTTAAATAAAACTCGTTGAGCAAGATAAACATTGGGGAATTCACAGCATTCTCATGCTTCACCCTCCCCAGTCTGGGAAGGGAATGGGCTGTGTGGTGAGTTTAAACCAGTCTACAAACAGTTTGCCTCACCTGCTCCTGGGCGGTGTAAGTTTGGGAAGAGTGGATGTCGGTAATGATGTTGGTTTAATGTAAATACCGGGCATGCCGGAGGCATCGCTGCTGTTATTTGGAAATTTTCAAGAAAGTTTAGAAGAGGGCTGGCCGCATGTGAAGCTCCAGAGCCTGGTTCTCTCTCTAATACCTCAACTGCACCTTGGTGGTGAAAACAACCCTCCAGTCTAAGAGCAGGGCACGGGTGCCTTGGGCTCCGTGTGCTGGGGGCTGCAAGGGCTCCTGTGGAGAGAGCTGCAGCAGGTTTGGGTGTAGAGAAAGCCCTGTCTGCAGTTTTACATGCAGAGGAGTCTCCTGTCTGTTGCATTTTTGGGTGCAGAGGACTCTCCTATCTGATGCATTTTTGGGTGCAGAGAAAGCTCCTGTCTGATTCATTTTTGGGTGCAGAGGACTCTCCTGTCTAATGCATTTTTGGGTGCAGAGGAAGCTCCCGTCATGCATTTTTGGGTGCAGGGGAAGCTCCGTGTCTCTCCTTGTCTCTCCGATTCAAGCGCCTTTCTCTCTCTGGAGCCCAAGTGACTGAGCTCCTGCTGCGGTCATTAATCCCATTGACTTCACAGAAAGTTTTTGAGAGGGAGGTCTGCAGAATTTGTCCCATAATTAGTAAATCACTCCGTGCACCGCGTTCCCCTGAGCAGCATCAAAGTGGGGGCTAATCAGGTATGGCTGGACAGCAGAACAAAAATTCCTGGGTTTGATTTCGGCTGTGTAATGGAGTGGAGCCCGCTCCCTCCCGCAGTCAGCATTTCCTGCTTTGTGCAGGAGGGCTGGGGAAGAGAGGGGAACTGGAGCTTCTTGAACACCAAACAGGCAGGAGAAACTGGGAAAGCATTTAAAAAAAAAAAAAAAAAAAAAACCTTTAACGAGCCAGAGAGCTTTGCTGATCCCTTCATTCTTCTGCCTTCCCCACTGTGCTGTTCTGCTGACAGACCTCGTGTGTGACCCTCTGTCCTGGGCACCCCTGATGCCCTGACTCCCTGTCTCTGTCTTCCTGCCCGAAAAGCTGAGGTGACCCTTGTAGTTGCAGAGCCATAAATCCAGGTTTGTACTTGGCCTTTGTGGAGTGTTCCTCTGGTCCGTGCCAGGGAGCAGAAATTCCTGCGTGGTGCACAGAGAAGTGGCCCTTAAAGTTGTGCTTTCAAACCCAAACACTTAGTTTTTGTGTTTTAGGGATGATTGCTCTGAGGTTTTTTCCCCTGCATTTGGTTTATTCAGGTCTCTGTGACACTGAGGCAAATGGAAGGAGACTGTGTAATTTTGTTGTATATGTGTTTTGAGACTCTACATTTTTTCTGAAGTGCTTGGTTCAGATGAAATTGTGATTATTATTGCAGGGTTACCTGAGGACTCATTCTCTCATAGAAGGAATTTTCTGCTACCATTTATCAGCAATACTGTTAAATGACACCAATAGTTATCTTTACCTTTACATTTTGCAGTGTATCATAAAAATCTTGAAAAATCCAATAAGTATTCATTTACCTTTCTGACTCTCTCAGCACAAAATTGCTTTACCAGAGAAATAAATTCTTCATTTCTCTTGTTAATATAAAGAAATCCCAGAGCCAGAGGTTTTTTTGCCCACAAAATGTATTGTAAGTATTTTATAAGACAAATTTGTAAATAGTGGGGTTGCCAAAAAATTCTTTGAATGTGTATGTAAAAGTTTGCATGCAAGATTTTAAGAAGTCTGGTGTCACTGTGAGGTTACTAGCCTTTTTAATTTTTTTTTTTTTTTTTAAAGGCAGGATGTATTAACACAGATGTGCTATCTTGTTCTGCTGGGAATATAAATGCATTTGTGACATACTGGAAGCCCTGATGCTGTTGGTAATGTCACAGAACTAGAGGCTCCAAGCTCTCATGTTCTGGCTTGAGCCCACAAGATTGGTATAATTTCAAGATTATGAGAGGCTTTGGATGTGAGTGCCAAGATGCTGGAATTCTTGGAAGTGTATCCTGTTTAGAAATACTCAGCCATGATTTCCTAGAGTTGTTCTTTACAATGGGTTTTTAAAAAAAGGATCATTACAAGGCATGCCAGTTCCACTGTCCCTTCAGAATGAAAGTGCTGCTGTTGTTCTTCTTTGGCCATCATGTTGTTCCTTTCCTTGGTGCTCAGGATGGCAAGGTTCTGCCTCTGGGTCTCTCTGGACAGAATAACGAGATGTTTTCAGTCAAATAGCTCAAATTGTTAACATTGGCATCTAAATCATCCTCACTAGGCCTGTAAGATTAACTCACTGAGACCAGTCTCCCTGAGCAACTGCTCCAGGTTGTTTTCAGACTGGAAAAGAGTGTTTTATAGATTGAAAGTAGTTTTTTTTTTTGCATCCATGAGGCAGACTGGCAACGTATTTCTTTTTGATCTAACTCCGTAGGTCATGACAGATGAAATGTCACAGCAAGGTTATTCCCTAATTGATTACAGCATCAAAGCAGAGCTGTGGTGATAGGTAAAGAATAAACTCATGGAGATGAGTGGTTTGTGAGGATGCAAAGTTTTAACTCTGCACACAACTGGGTGAGCTAAGAAAGCAGCTGGAAACCACCTGAGACAAACCAGGTGACCTTGAGCATGGCCTGTGATGGTTTTGCCTCATTCTTCATTATGAGAACTGTCAAATGGAGTTAATGAAATCAATGTAACAATAAGTAGAGCTGCCCCCCTGGGAGGAGAAGAACCAAATTGCTGCTACTGAACTGAACATTCCTGAGGAAATTAATTGCACATCGCTCTTCTGCATGACCCCTGAAATCCTCATGCTGCAAATGATCATTTCTGGGGAAATACAGCTCCTGAAATGATGCTGCTGGCAGGGACCACAGTCACCTGAGAAGGAGAGAAACAGTAGCTAGAGCAGTGATTCTTTGTTTTTTCTTAGTTACCAAAGGCTAGATTTGTTTCCCCATTAAGGAATTTGAGGAGAGCTTGGAGGTTTCTCTGCTGGGAAGTAGGGCAGTGAGACACAAGGGGCATGATGCTGAAATAGTGAACTCTGTGCTGGGCTGAGAGCTGCTGAACTCCCCTGCGCTGCTGCCAGATGTGAGTAATGCCCAGATGTGAGTGGTGGGCACGAGGAGTGGTTCCTTCTTTCTTGGAGAACAGGAAGGATGGTGCTGAGGGTTTGCACTTGGGCTGAGAAGTGTTTTGTGTACCCCTTTAGTTCCCAGCTCAGCTTCCTGCTTGCTGTTGTCAGTTCCTCCAAGGCTCCTGGTGCTGTGGGAATGCTGTGAGCTGCCTTGTCCATCCTCTGCAGGGTAGGAGTCCCTCCTGGGACCACAGGCAGCTAAGGGGGGTGTTCTGTAACAGCTCTGGCCAGGTGGAACAACAGTGTGTGCTTTTCCAGCTGCAGGGCTGAACTGCATTCCAAAGGGTGGGAAATTTTGTCAGAGCAGCAGGAGTGTTTCAGGACACGCTGAACTGCCAGGCTGGGTCTGCTCTGGGCTGAGCTCCCTGCTCAAGGAGAGACTGGCTGCAACATGGAGAGGGAGGGACTTCATCTGTTAGAATAAAGAACATCCAGAGAAGTTAAAGGTTGAAAGTTTTTGGAGGAGAAAGCAAATCCTGCCTCCTGAGGTCATCCAAGCATGATAAATCCACACAGTCTTCTCAGAGAGATTTCTTACTTGGCTAATGCAGCAGGAGTTGAGCTGGAGATCTCCAGAGCCTGGGAAATGTGAGAGGGTGTAGCTTGGATTTAATTCTGTGATGGACTCAGGCACGTTATAGATTGCTAGATGTGTCTCTGATAGCCTGCAGAGGTTATTGTTAGGAGCAGCAAACACACCTCCTGCATAGGACAGGGCAGGTTGGAATGAAAAAGCTGCTTCTGATTATTGGGTTGGTTTTCAGATCCTTTAATTGTCTCATTTAACCAGGCTGCAGTTTGTTGGTTGATATTTCAGAAAGCTCAGATCAGTGGTGCTGGAATACGAGCATCAAGCTCATCCAATGCTTTTAAGTTTCTATCCTGACTTACAGAAGAAAATTAATTGTTTTCTTCAATGACAGATGGCAGAACAAAAAAGCCTGTTCCTAGCAGTCCTTAGTTCAGCAGATTTATCCACAAAGTGAGGAGAAAAGTTATGAAAATAATTTTAGCCAGTAGTTGTGGGTGTACTTTCTCTTACTATTTCTGTAAAAAAAATAGTCTCAAGAGGAGACACCTTTGTGCCCTTAGAATAAGTTTTCTGCTAAAGATTTGATTTTGAAATGCTTTTTAAAAACAGACTTATGAAATAGGAGGAAGCCTCACTTGAGTCTTTTGTGTGGGAAGACCTGTGCACAGGAGCTCCACACCTTCTCCCTCGGTTTGTGCACCTTCCTCTGCACGACTGTGATGAGCCTGTGCCCTCTTGTTTTCCAGGCAGAACCCAGATGTGCAGCTGCAGTTACAACAGAGACCACCTCACCACCACAGCCCAACTTCTTCCTTGACATCCCTGGGATCTTTGACTTTGCTCCAGTCTCCGCCACCTTCTAGGCTGTCCCCTTCGCAGCACCAGCAACCCCTGACTCCCAGCCAGGCAGATCCTGGCGTTCTGCCACGGACCCAGCAGCCTTTCTTGTCCAACCCAGTCCATCAGGGAGATCTGTACCGACTATGCCAGCCCTTCCTAGGCCCGCAGCAGCAGCAGCAAGGAGACTCCTACTCTGTGATGCCCCGGGCCCAGCAGATCCCCTCCCCCTACCAGCAGATGCAGGTGGATCCTTTTGCCATCGTTTCCAGGGCCCAGCAAATGGTGGAAATCCTGTCAGAGGAGAACCGGTCCCTACGGCAGGAGCTGGATGGGTGCTATGAGAAAGTGGCCCGGCTGCAGAAGGTGGGTGGTGGTGGAATTCAGGCGCTCTCCTGTCTCTGGTCTAGCCCCTAATTGAATCATTTTGTCTGCAACTGCTGGATTCCTTTGCTGAAGGGACTGATTATGTACTTTAGGGTCTTTTGTATGCAGGTTGATTAGTCTGTGTCCTGTGCCTTTGGGCATCAACTTAATTTTGGCAGGAGATGGAATCAAAGCCTTCAGCTTTCTGCTAACAGTTCATTGGCCATGCTCAAAAGCACATCCTCGGCTGCTGAACAGGCTGACTGCTTGGCTAGCTTGGCTAACTTAAGGCTTGTCCAGGGTAGCAGCAGGTTTCATTTCCCCCAAAAGACTTCAGAGCTGCAGGAAGGGCCTGTTTGGGATGGCACAAGACCACAGCCACTCAAGGAGGCACAGGGGACATTGCTACAAAACTGGTTGGCACCACAGTGTGCAGGGCAAGTAGTGCTGCCATGGCTACACCAAAGACATTTGGACTGCAGGACTGGGACTAACACTCCTTTTGTCCCTCTCTCAACACCACACAGTTTCCATGAAAACTTAATGTCTTGGTTTGGACCCAGCTATTTGCCACCTTTTGGCTTTATGGAACAAGCAGAGTAAATGGTGCTAAGGCATTTAAAAGAAGATACCCCAGTGAGACCCATCATTAATGTGCATGTGTGGAGGTATTTTCATGCTGCCTCACAGAACTCCTTGATGACCAGTGGTTTAAAGCTGGGCAGCAGGTGAGCTTTGCTTTTGCCTTGCAGCTGTGGAAAGGCTGATGCTACTTAGCAATTTAGGATTTTTTGGGTCTTGCTGTGCTCTTTGCACTGAGCAATGTTCAGGGCCAAAAAAATGTGTGGCTGCTTGTCTTTGAGTTCAAGTGACCAGTGTGGCTTTCCACACTCATTATTCCCCGTGTTACCTCTTACTAGGGACATTTGTTCATTTGGTTGTATTTTTTTGGAAGGTTTCTGGCCAGGAAATACTTGAGAGAATTGATTGACGGCTTCCTGATAATGACAGAAGGATACAAATGCACTTCCCTCCACCTCCCTGTTGATCACTTGCTGTAGACAGTGCTGATGGGGTTTGCTGTGGTGTGGATCCACACTTCCATAGCAAACCATGCCCAGCAAGGGGAGTTAGGAGAGAATCTCCTGCTCTGGATAATCAGAGAAGCTTTACACTGAAGTCTAAAAGGAGGGATAAAGCATATTTTATTGCAAAATTATTCAGCCCCTGCCATTCTTTCTATAGAGGGTTTCATCACTCTGAGACTTTCTTTTACTTAGTGTGTAAGTGTAGGTTTCCCTCCATAAAGAACACTTGAGACAAAGTAATCTCCTGCCTGAGACAATTAAATTTGTTAGTGAAAAATAGTAAGTGCTTGTTTTCACTTCTACTGCAGCTGGAAACAGAAATTCAGCAAGTTTCAGAGGCATACAAAAACCTGGAGAAATCATCCTCTAAGAGGGATGCCCTGGAAAAGGCCATGAGAAACAAACTGGAAGGAGAAATTCGTAGGCTTCATGATTTCAACAGGGATCTAAGAGGTAAATGAAGCAAAACTTCTGTTCTTCAATGCTGGGGGAGTTTATTGTTATATTTACTTGGCAGGGCAGAGTTTTGCTGCAGAATTCAGGATCTGACAGGACTGGAATATGATGGGATACTCAGGTGCATTCAGTAGCCAGAGATTTTTAAGCACTTGCTGGAATAATGGGAAAGACAGGTTTAGGAGAGGGCTGTAGCCTTTCATTTCCAGCCTGTTTCTCATTGACAAGAAACATGTGATAAGCCAAATACCATAAACCAGATGCAAGCCTGGAATTCTCTCATGTCTTATATCCTAGAGACAATTTGTACAATTTGTTCAGTTTACACAAATGGAAAGAGGTTTTGCTGACTGCCTAATCCCACACCAGGCACGTTCACTTTATTTCCTGTCCAGTGACCCTTTTTGCACTGACATACAAACTGCAGAATGTCTGTTCTTCCTGAAGGTCCTGTCATTCCTTATCAATGTAGGCATCTGTTTTTTTGGATCTCCCTTCCTTTTCCAGAGTGAGATGTTATTGATGTCTGGTTCTTGCTAAGAGGCTGAGGCTGGCAGCAGAGTGCTGTTGAGTGGTATTTGACCTTACTGGGGGTAAAAGTTTAAGCATTAGTTTGAAAGGTGGAAAACATTTGCAGTTTGAGATTTTTGAAGGTGCACAGACAGTTTTTTAAACTCTAAGTTTAATTTTTTTTAAGAAAGCCTTCCGATTGTCCTGCATACTCTCACTGCCTCATGTCTTTTACTAAGACTCCCAGAAATAATTTTGCATCCAGGAAATAAAGCCATACATTTCCCAGTACTGTACACAAAGGCTTGCATTAAATAATCTTATTCATGATAAAACACAGCATGAACATTTCATTCTAATTTTCAGAGACTGATACAAATTTCTAGCAGCTTGAAGCAGCAGAGCTGTTAAGCTGTTTTTAGGGTTTTACGCTATTCCCTCAAGTCAGAGATTTAATCTCCTGTTAAGATTTAGTGGAGAATTATAAGAGATCTTGTAATTGTATGGTGGGATTTATTTGTGTGGAAAAAATAAAGGTATAAATTGAAAAAATAAACTTCTGTGTTATAAATGTTTAAAATAATTTGGAACTTTAACTTGCTTTGTCTCATTGAGTGTATTTCCTTAAGGACATAATTAGAAACATTTCAAAAGTGAGCGAGCATCAACTTCTGATAGGCTGTGGAATCAGGAGATCCATTCCCCCAGAATCAGGAATGCCCTGAGCAGATGCAACTTAATGCTTGAAAGTTTTTAATTATTTAGTTTGCTTTTATTGGATTATTTTTTTTGCAGAACGCATGGAGACAGCCAACAAGCAGCTGGCAGAGAAGGAGTTTGAGGGCTCTGAAGACAATCGCAAAACTATCTCCCAGCTCTTTGCACAAAGTGAGTTACTCAGCCATTGTGGGTCACTGGAAAGCTCCAGTCACCCTGGGAAGGAGGACAGTGCAGCAGGTTAATTATCAGCACAGAAATCAGGGCAGTGGCAGTCCCAAAGTGGCAGTGGAGAAAGGAGGAGGGATTCTAGAATTCCTTTTCTGTCAGTATGTAAAGTCCATCTGATGGGATTTAGTAGAGATTTTGGAGCAAAGGTAAGTTGCAGTTAAACTGTAAAATTAGTGTTTACCCCATCATTTACATATTTTATCCACCTATTTTATTCCTTGAAAGCTTTGAAATCAAACCCTCCCAGGCTGACAGGAGTCCTGGCATGAGTTAAGGCCAGCAGGACAGGAGCCTGATAGATCTCCTATCTCCTTCCTCTTTAATTTACCACTGCCCTATCCTGTTCAGCAAAAATAAAGGGGATGAACACTCCTGCAGTCTGCTGGGCTGGGTGAGGGTCAGGAATTCTGTCCACAGCAGTGGATTTATCACAAGGCAAACCAAAATGACGGGTGTGAAATGCTGCTTTTCCTTTGTTCTGAAATGTCTTGAGGCCGACGGCGCCGTGCCAACTTTTCTCTCATCCCACAGCGTGCTCCACCCTTCTGACAATGCTCACTTTTCTCCAGTTGTTATATAAAAAGATAGTGCAATAAAATTGCAAAACAGAGTTTTTCTGTGGTGTAATAGACACTGCAGCTACCCTGACAGATTCTGGTGTCCCTCTCTTGTGTCATCTTCAGCTTATCCCTTGTGGTTTGCCTTGCAAGCAAATGGCTGTCAGGGAGTGAATTCCAAACTCCTGGTGATACTGGGAAGTCTGGGAGTTTAGTCTCTCCTTCTGCTGGGTGGACACTGAGGTTCACAACTGCACCCAGAAATGTGAGGAGGTCAAAGCTGTGGAGTCTCTCCTTTTGGATGAACTTGGAAGCCACAGTGCTGCATTTCATCAGTCCCAGCATTTCTAGGGGTGCTGCAGGCACTTGTCAAGTGAAGCAGTTCTCATTTGGAGAAAAGTCTGCAACAAAACCTCCAAAAGCCTCTCTGCAAGCATTTCCAGATTAACAAACAGCCTGGTAGCACTGACTGATACCTGCTGGCATAATGCCACCCTGCCTCAATGCAGCTCAGTCTTTGCAGTACAGTTTAATGTGCTCACACTGGCACCAACTCCTTCCTGGGTGGAGGAGAAATGCTGGGAAAAGATGGGCAAAAAAAACAAACCATACCAGGTGATGTCATGTGTCCTTATGTCCTGAGCTGGCTCTGAGCTGCACTCAGGGTTTGCTCTGCAGAGCTCTGGGTGCTGTTGGTGGACAGGTTTGTTTTGCAACTTGTGTGTGGGCTGTGTTGATTCTTTGGCAGAAGGGAATCTTTAGCTACTCTATGTTGCTAAAGCTTTGCTCCTGGCTCTTTGCTGCCAGAAGAAAGGGAGTAATTGTGGTCCTGTAAATATAGTTATGCACATGCTTGCACAAACGGGCCTGAGTACTCCACATGCAGTCTGTCCTAACACCCAGCACTTCAGTCCTGTTTTTCAAGCCTTCCACTCCTTGTCCTCATTCCTTTGTCGTGGGATATTGGTTTCTGGAATGCAGTTTCTCTGGTGTCATCAGTGCTGGGTGTAGATCACTCCAGGGAGTATTCTGTGGTTGTGTATCCAGCAAGTGGGTTAATGTTATCTTTGGAGCTGCTAGGCTTGAGCTGGGAATGGCAGCATACACAGAGGACATCAGCTCTGTGTTATGGCTTTGCCTTACACCCCTGTGTGATAATTTCTTCAGTCTCCAATTATTTTTATCCTATCTCTTATGAAGGCAGTGCCCTGTTCCTGCAACACTCAGCATTGCTGCTCCAACAGCGTCCAGCTCTTCCTGGAGAGCTGCAGAAAAGGATGAGCTGCTGTGTTTGGGGTGGCAGGTCTGCTCTGAGGAGGGACAGAACAGATGCATGTGCCTCCCTTCTGGCCCAGGGGGTCATTTTTACAGGCAGTAGAGGAAGACTGAGGAGTTCTTACTGCTGATTTGTTTTTTGACTCCTCTGAAGATACTGCTAGGGGCTCCTCTGAGAAGGGGCAGAACCCCCTTCCAGTTTGGGGGGTCAGTGTGGAAAGAAGGAACACAAGTTTTTCAGGAATATCAATCTGCTATCTCTCTCCCCAGGCTGAGATATTAAAATTACTCAGTTTGTTTTCCACTGCTGAAAGCTCAGAGGTGAAGAGATGCCAAGTTTCACTAACCATCTGTATAATCACAACAAATTACCTGAGTAACTGTACTGAGTGATGCACCTTCTATTCCTTCTCACTATCTTTGTGGCACACTGTTGCTTGCAGGTACCATACTTGTTTTTCGGGATTACAGGTCCTTCTCTTCCTTGAAAGCCATGCCCTTTTATTTTCCCTCTTAGCACGAGATTTGCATTCTCCTTCTTCTGAGAAGCCCCACTGCAATCTTCTCTTCACCTCTGGAGTGAAAGACTCCTGAAAAGTGGACAGAGACAAGTGCTGTGCATTGATAACTATCACTCTTTTTTTATCCATAGACAAGGAAACACAGAGGGAAAAAGAGAAACTGGAAATCGAGCTGGCTGCTGCCCGCTCCACCAACGAGGACCAGAGGAGACACATCGAGATCCGAGACCAGGCCCTGAACAATGCTCAGGCCAAGGTGGTGAAACTGGAGGAGGAGGTAAGGATGCTGAGAGGGAGGAGTCAGGGTAGCTTGTGTTCCAGCAAAAGTGGCTGTGGGAATGAGTTTGTCTTGTGGAAGTTCTAAGGAAATCTGCTTTCTTAAAGCCATTTCTATCGGCTTGGCTTTGTGTTGACTTGCTAAACAGATAAGCCACAAATCTCTATTTCCTTGGAAATGCTTTTGTCTAAGCAGCCTTATTTTGTTTTCTTTTTGTTTCAACTTGTAAAAGTGGACTGGAAGTGGAATCTCAGCCCTGGAAACCTGCTAAACTTGGCAGGAATTCAGATCTGGATGGACTTTCAAGTAATATCAGATGAATGCAGCCTGTCCTCTTGTGGGGACAGTGCAGATCTCCGTATGTGCCCAGCATTTGTAAGAAGCTGGGCATGACCTTAGTTGTTTTCTCTCCCTTTCCTCCCAAGAGGGGTAGTGTATTTGAGCTGCTTAGCTGGGCAGCTTTCACAGCAGTGTCTTTTGTAGCCTTGTCCCTGCCACTCCTGGCTCTCACCTTTGTGCCCTTCTGCGTCACCATGTCCATCCTTCCCTCCTGCCTTCTGCTCTCCTCTCAAAGGCCCCATTTCCCACTCCAGCCTCTGCTTCCTTTCCTTCTACTCTTCCTCCATGGAGAGTCTCAGGAGGAAATCTCCTGGCCAAGCACACTTCCTCACTGCAGATTTGTTCTCCAACTCTGCCATCTCCCTGGATACCAGCACTCAGAGTCAACCTCAGCTGGGCACTGTCCACCTGAATTTTGCTGCCTTCAGAGACATTCCTCAAACCCTCCCCTTGTCTGCTTTTAGTTCTCTATCCCTTCAGAATCCCATTGTGCCAAGAGAGGAGGAATGATCAAATACTAAATGAATATCCTCCTCTCCCAGCTGCAGGTGCAGCTCATTTCTGAGTTTTAGCCTGCTCTTCTCTGAGCTCTGGATTTGCCTCAATGGCCCTCCCCTGAACCTTGCTGTGTCTCTCCCTGGTGTCCTTAATTTTTGCCCTTCCTTTAATCTCTTCATGGAAGCCTTCCCTCAGTCCCTCTGGATCTCCCCTGGACCTGCTCTGCTCCTTCAGGATGTTCTTGTGGGTTTACCTGCTGTCATCACTTCTTTTGGCCTGGCATGGCTGACTTGCACTCACTCAGGGCACAGGGAGAATTAGGTTATGGGGTAATTTGCATGTGACATGGCTCTCTTTGGCCCTCAAACTATTCTGTCATTGATTCTGCAATGTATTGGAGCTCGTTGGCTTTCATTCAAATTTCAGCACCTCATTTCAAAGTCTGATGTGTCACTAACTCCAAGTACGTGGGACATCCTTGTGGTTTCCCTGGAAAATGCTTGGAGTCAGTGTGGATGAGGTGCTCTGATCAGCTGGGCCAGCACACACAGCACTTGGCTGGGTTGAACCTCTTTGTAGGCACTAATTTTGGCTCCCTCACAGTAAAGTTGAAGCCTTGAGGGGGTAATAATAATTGCATGTTTTATTTTCAAAAGGCTGCTCTTGTTTTACTGGAAGAATTGGGTTCAGTGCTGTGGCAAAGTGTTTCTGCCTAGGTAGAACAGTGAAATAGCTAAGTCACTCTGGGCTAAATTGCATGATAGCTTGAAAAACACACACAGACTGATCCAGAGTGAAATGATCTGCACTGAGGGCTTGTGGTCACATGCATCCAACCCTTGCTGGAATCCCCGGGTGTGCAGGAAGTGCCACCCTTCCTGCTGTAGATAAATATGGAAGCGTCTCAGTGAGGGAGCAGGAATTAACTCTGCTTTTTCCTAGAGGTGAGGGGGAATAAGGGGAAACAAATGGTAAAGGGTCACTTCTGCAGGTTTCCCAAATCACTTTTTAATGAAATACTTAGGATTATAAGTCATTTGTTGCCTCATTAGTGTTGAACTGTGGGAAGTTCTCCAATCCAGGCTGTTTGGTAACTCCAAAAGGCACCCAAGGAGCTGCTCAGAGCCCAGGGCACCTTTAGGAGGGGCTGGGAACACCATTCTGAGTTAGTGGCATTCAGTGGCCAAGAGACATGAAGAATTTGTGCATTATTTCTTTATTCTGACCAGGTTAATTTGAGTGACTAGTCCCCGTGAGTGTCAGGAATTTCCAAACTGGTCCTGCAGAAGAGGGTGGAGTTTCTTAGGCTCAGGATTGGCAGCTGCTGTGGCTCAGGGCCTGAGGGGGGGATGCATATTTCAGTTCTTGCCTCTTGTAATGTAAGTTTTCAGCTTTTCTTTTTACCCTTTCCATTTTGACTTCCTATTGAGCAGAGTAACCTTGCCTTGTATGCACCAGATCCTTTATAAAAAGAATATTTCCATTCTAGGGAGAGCTATAAGCCATATATGACTGTAACTGAATTTAAATGTTGCATTGGAATTGGAGCTTTAGATTCTTTTCAAAACCCTTGGCTTGAATTGCCAGCCTGGACAAAACCACCCATCTGTAAAATGCAGACGCTTGTCTACACCTGTGGAGCTTTGAGGAGTTTATATATACTGGATTTTAGCATCCAAGTTAGAGTAAAAGGAGAGATAAAGGGATGCTAAATGTGATGGAAAAAGGAATGATCTTGGAGATACTGAAATATAGTGTGAAGCAGTTGGATGCAAAAGGAGACATTCACAGAATGCTAGCAGGGGTGAAATGGCTCTTCAAATTTAGAACAAGCTGCCATTAAAGTTTTTGATAGTGTGGGGTTTATTTCTGCAAAGTGCAAAATAGGGTGAGCGATCATAAATATTTAAAGCAAACTTAAACGTGTCTACGAACAGAATTGCTAAGTATGTTTTATATATAATATTTAAACTTTACTACTTCTCTACTCTCCATAAAGATACACAGTTATTAACCCCTATTTTCACTTCTCTATTTTTGTTCTTCCCTTTAGTAAATGTTCCACAGTTTTATTTTCCCTCTTAGCACTAGAGTTTTGCATAAATCAGCAGCTTACTAAAATTGTTTCAAGTGAAGTCTTGGTTTGTGGTTTCTGAAATCAAAACGTCAGATTATTTTCATTACATGTAATACATTTGACATAAATTGAACATATTTGAGGTAAAATGTATGTTGGTTAAAAAATGTATATCACAGTCAGAAACAGTGATAATAACACTTGGAGCTAAAGCAATGAAAAATTCTCATTTTTGGAGCATGGATTGCTGTGAGGGTCTCAAGGGGGGTGGCAGCAGGGTTGTGGCTGGGCACACGGGATTTAACCCCATCTGCTCACACACACCTTGAGAGCCTGCAGCAGATGGAGCAGTTAAACTGGGCTTTGCTCTGGGCCAGGGCTGCTGGCTTTGCAGGAAGGACCATCCTGACCCACCTGACACTGAGTAAATGCTGACTTGCTGCCAGCCCTTACCAGACTTGGAATGTTGCAGGAGGTGGTGCCAAATACTTTATCTAACCATAACTGCTGAGTGCAGCGGCTACAAGTGCTAGTGGTTTTACCTTTTTTTTTCCCCCTCAAACTTGATCATTTCTGCTTACCCTATTTAATGTATACCATGGAAGACCACACTCCAACTTAAGAAAGGTTTGTGGGTTTTTTATAGTAGTGTAACTTGTACTCCTTTGCTCCACTGCTTCACAAACCACTTTTTTACTGAGTGCCTCAAGGAGATGGCTTTGAAGAATGGTGACAACCACCAGGAAGATAAAAATACCTGCTCTTTGCCATCCTCACACACACACCTTGCAGTGGGAAGAGCAGACTGATGACCTCTGCAATGGGTAGAAACTTGGGGATCAGGGAGGGGGCAAGTTTGAATGAAATATCTTTTCTCAAATTGCTTGTGTTTAGAAGTTCTAAGATCAGAATTCCACGTGAAGCAGATACCAGCTGAGATGCTGTGTTCATTTCTCACTCTGCTGTTGTGGAGAGAGAAAAAAATGCTCTATTTCTGATAACACTGAGGCTTCTGTGTGGGGGGAAAAGCAAAAACACATTCCCCAATGACATCCATTGTACTTTTTATGCTGTGATAGCTTCAGAACAGAGCTCTGGCTTGTATGAAGGAGACCCAAAGGAGAAGCTGTCTGCACAATGCCTGCTCTAGTTTTTTCCAGTCACTTCCCTGAGTCTATAGAAAGATATTCCTGTCCCCACAGATTTGTTTCACACAGGCTCTCACCTAATAATCCTTTCAGGAAGGAGTTGCTTCTAAAAAGGACGCTTTTTGGATGGCTTGTCACTCCTGGATGGTGCAGAGTAGAGAAACCTCTCTGTTCTCCCTGTGACTGCTTCCCTCTAATGAGCTGCATTCTTGTGACAGAGCTGCCTTTTTATTGCCATCTCACTGTCTCCCATATTCTGCCTGTTAGTGATTTTCCAGAGGTGGCTTTGAGGGTTAGAACTTTATTTTAACACAAACAAAGGGGGGTGACGACATTGTGACATTGCCATGCCACAAACACAGTTCCCTAGCAAGGGGATAGTGTTACCAAATTGTTTCAGCAGGAATTCTTGCTGAGGCCACTGGCGCCTTGTTGGGCCTGAATTCAAACAAACTGAGGGTTCAAAGGCATCCTAGAGGAATATATTCCAACTGCAAGAGAGTGAGGTGATTTAAACATGCTGGCTCTTTTTTTTTTTTTTTTTTTTTTTAACTACATTTCTGCCATAGCAGGCAAATTCTTGTGGGGAAACACATTTTCAGCTGCATCTGAATGGATTCAGCTTTAGGATAAACCCAGAATGTTATGAAAACACCCTGAATATATTAAAGAAAAGACTTTGAAGACATCAGAAATAGTGGGTGGGAGACAAGCAGATGCTGATGAGTGTTACCAATTTGCTGAAATAGGAGCTGTCCAAGATGAAGAGGGTAATGGCTGCGTTTGACAAAATGCCTGGGAGAGTTCTGAATCATTGCAGGAAGTCTTCTCTTCTTCCCCAGAAAAAAAAATAATAAATCTTTGCTGAGTAATGCATCTGGAAGCAATGAATCCCTTTCCCAAAAGAAGATCCTTCCCCCTCACCTGCTGTGTCCAGGACCGTGTTTGTCCTGCACAGGCAAATCCACTTGGAGGATGGTACAGCCTCCTTTGTGCTTTGTGACTTGACTGAAAATTCCTCATTCCTGTGTGCCCCTGCTCCCTCTCCATGAAACCTCTGTGCCCTCCTCAGAGCCTTCCTCCTGCAAGGACCTGGGATCCCTGAAAGGCATTGCATGGTTTATCAAAGCCTGAATAAAAGAGGAACAGGATTTATTTGGCTTTTAGAATGTTGTTGATTCCCTTTCTGCTGGGCAGTTGTAGTAATAATCAAATATCCCGTTTCTGAGAGGAAAACTTTGGCCATTGACTTTAGACCATGCAAGTCCATGCCAAGGAAGAGGGGAAATTAAGTGAAGCTGGAAATATTTGATCAGGCAGCCAGGGAATCTTTCAGGGATATTCCCTGCATTGCTTTGCTCTTTGTGAATTTTTGCAGAGCCCAGGCCAGTCATGGTCATCTTTATTTTTCTTGTCCTCAGTCCTGTTGCAGAATTTACATCAACTTTGTAGTAAATGGCAACTGGAGAGTGACTGCTCCTGTTTACATTGGTTTAATTAGAAAACTTTGTTGATGAAATGATAGCCTGACCTCTGATGCTTTATTAGGACATTTTCCAAAGCAGTCAGGGATTGAGCTGGAGATGATAAGGGCATTATTAAAATTGTGCTATAGGAAATGCTGGGAATGGATACAGTCATCCTGCTGTTCTTCCAGACATGCACTGAGGTTATTTGAGATCTTACATCATAAATAGATGTTAAAATAAAGATATTCTCATTAGCAGAATGCTCTGCATTTTCAGAGCACCCTTGGAGGCAAAGCAGTTATGATACATTATGTGAACATGAGCTTGCTCCTTAGTTAAATGCTGTACCATCAAAAGGAAAATTACTATCTTGTCAAATTTATTTAAAATTACATCCCAAAGGGTGTGACTGCACCCTTGTAAAGCTTCAGGAATGAGCTCTTATCTGGAGCACGTGTTCACTGCAAGGCCTGATGCAGAGGAGAGAATTCCTGTGTCCTTTGATGCCATCCCTGCCCTGGTGGATGCTGCTGTGGCCCTTGGCATTGAGCAGCCCAGTTTGGTTCTTTGCTGGGAGAGGGAGGGTGGGGAATCCATGGCAGATGACCAAGAACAAGCCTCAGCATGCTGCCTTTTTTCCTTCTTCCCATCTTAGTTATGTCTTCAGCACCCTGGCAATTCTCAGGAAATTGTTTCCAATTCCTGTCTTAGGAAAACAAGATCATGCTCTCGATTTCTGGTAATGAAATCCTTCTGTGCCTGGAAGAATCATTCCTGATCCTCTTTACATTGAGAGTTCAGATCCAGTCAGAGAGGCAAAAAACCAAAAAATATTTAAATTTAGGTTTCTCTTCTACGACTTCTGGAGAATCCTGATTCACAGAAAGGTAATTTTTTCTCACAAATAGTTGCAGTAGCAGAGTGGCAGAGCTGGAAATGAATGAGAGTGCCAGAATATGCAGTGACTTAACTGAGGGCAGCAAATGCATGAAATGAGATTATCTTATAGGGAAAGGATAATTCTGACAAAAGACATTAAGAAAGTTGAGATGTCTGGAGCGCATCCTGTGCCTTTAAAGCTTACTGAACACCTGGGTTCCAAAAACCTGAACATTATTGGAGGCATTTTTGAATTAATTCCGGTTTTGAGCTGTTGAAAAGAATACACACAGCAGCCCTGAATCTTCCAACATTCCTAATTCTTCCTGATGCTGGAAGATGAAGTGCTTCTCGTGAAGGGAGAAAGCAGATGTTGTATTTCTGCAAAGCCACTGAACAAGCTGTGCCTGTAGGTTGGGTCTGGTGCCCAAGCCAGGCGTGTGCAGGCAGTGCTGGGAACTTGGGCAACAGCTTGTGTTGCAACTTTTCACCTGCAGATTTGGCTGATGGGAGCACGTTCAAAGTGAATGTTTCAGTGGAATTTCTGTGTCCTAATTCTGCTTTTTTGGCTGGACTCTTGGTATTCTTTGAATGCAGGCCAGCACATTAATCCACACATATGCATACTCAGGTTTGTTAATTGTGAAACTGTAAAATGTTGTGGCTGCTTTTGCAGGATTTTGCCTGTGTGGTAAAAAACTGCTCAGAAATTTAAATGCTTTGTAGTAGGTAGTGAGACCAAATGTCCATCACCTCATCCTTGACTTCTTTTATAAAGAAGAGAGAGGGAAGAGAACTGGTTTTGAAGAGATTATTTTTCAGCTCAATGCATGGTATTTCACTGCTAGTGAGTTTATGAAGATGTTCCTCACTCTTGTCCAGGTCAAAACCCAAGATATTGAGTGCTCTCCATTTCTAGGTTCTGCTACTGACCCTGTATCTATCACTTTTGGCTACTTTGAGCTGCTGTTAATCTAAGTTTAAAACTGGTGCATTAATCCACACTTTAGTGGAGTCTGACAAACCTTCAGTGGGTGTTACCAAGTACTCTGATCTGGAATAAAAAGATGTATTAAGTATAACATATTTATTGATTTTCTGCAGAGCAGCAGTGGGCTATTAAGTTACATTAAAATGTTCTCATCCCTCCCATTCCAAACAAGCTTGAAATCTTGAGCAATCAAATTATAAAAATACCTTTCTACTGTACATGCACTGGTGGGAAGCCCTTTGGCTGGATTGCTCACTGTTTATTGTAAATTTTATTATAAAATTCTTGTTGGGGGAAAATCCTCTAAGGCAGCAGCATTCACACTGTGAGATTAGATGCCTGCTGACTTTATGGAGAGAAGAAAAGGATTCTATGTCTGGGATTAATAGTGTTGGGAGATTTTTCTGTCTCTGCTCTTTGCATTGCCTGAAGAAACAGGAGTGAGAAAAGGGAAAAATTTTAAAGAAACACATGATAAGACCTTTTTGGAACAAAGGTGCCATGTAAGAGCAGCTCGTGTTGTTGAGATCAAAGTAGCCTGTGTGTGTGCTGAGGCTGAGAGCAGATTCCTAGGGAACTCTGTCAGAATGAGGCCAACGAGCCCTGATACTTCCCCAGAATACTTTCCTCTTCCAAGAAGGACTTCCTGAGCCAAAAGTGGGGTCTTTTGTCTTTAATATCCCTCAGTGGACTTTTCTTCCATGAAGCTGTAGAGCAGCTCTTTGAACTCACATAAGGGAGTCTGTGTTTTGCATTGTGGTGCTTCTTTGGCTCTGGCTGTTGGGAAAAGTTGCCTTCTTCCTGCTATTTTTGTATTTCAGGGTTTATGACAATCAGAGCTACAAAGGCACTGCCCCAGATTTGCTGCACAGGGCCAGATAATTGCAATTGTTAGTCTATTCCTACACAGAAAATAATGCCCACAGGTGTGCACTACTCCCTATATTTGAATAGAGCTGGGCCCTGGATATGTTTTATTTTATTTCATTTTTTTAAGTCATATTTTTGTTTGTTTTTATTCTGCCTGACCTGTGGATTAACCTTGCTAAGACAGTTACTGGGGGGCTCTTTTTGTTGGTTCTTGTGAGGCAGGGTGGCAGCTTGGATTGCAGGATGAACAGTGGAGGAAGATGGAAGGGCAGTGGCAGGAACAGAGCAGGATCTCTCAGGCCAAGAAGAATGTCCAGACTGCTGGGGTAAACCTGGATAAAAACCTGGCATGGGGAGAGCCCAGGCCATGGCTGCTGTGTGCTTTGATCCTCTTATTTTATTGTGACCAGACTGCAATAGGATGCTACAAATTTTGATTCAGTTTCTGCTTAATCTTGTAAAAATGCTGCCAGCAGTTTTCAATATTGCACTGAGAGTGTTCCCAACTTGGAGACCAGCTCTAACCACTGCTGCAGTTACCTTGGAAACGTGTGTCAAGTCACTCAAACACTGTTTCAGTCCCTGGTGCCCTTTCTAGTCTATTGCTGCTCTCAGACGCCACAGATAATTTCCTCTGTTTCCCCATCATTACCGTGGGGTCACTGAGGACAAAAAGGACAAATACACCCAGCAGGAAAGCAGAGCTGGGACATCCTCAGTGTCCAGTCCAGAGCAGGAGGCTGGGGCCCACTGACAGCAATCATGAATCATGGAATGGTTTGGGCTGAAAAGGACCATAAAGATCATCCAATTCCAACCCTCTGCCATAGGGACACCTTCCACTCTCCCGGGCTGCTCCAAGCCTTGTCCAACCTGCCTTGGATTCTTCCAGGGGAAGCTGCTGCCAGGGTATCTGGGGGGAGAATTCCTCCCAATATCCCCTCTAATCCTGCCCTCTGGCAGTGGGAAGCCATTCCCTGTGTCCTGTCTATTCACAGGGGCCTGGAGAATCTCTCTCAATCTTTCCTGTGTGTTCCCTTCAGCTGCTGGAAATCACCTGGACATCTTCTTCCTGCTGGCAAAGCCCCCAAGCTCTCTGGCTCGTTCTCCTCGTTTATGCTGCCTTTTCTTGCTCTGTTTCAGCTGAAGAAGAAGCAGGTGTACGTTGAGAAGGTGGAGAAGATGCAGCAGGCGCTGGTGCAGCTGCAGGCAGCGTGTGAGAAGAGGGAGCAGCTGGAGCACCGCCTGCGCACCCGGCTGGAGAGGGAGCTGGAGTCTCTGCGCATGCAGCAGGTACCACACACGAGAGAAAGGCACTGCAGTTTTTATCTTATATGGTTAAAAAGCGTCTTTCTCACTAGTTAGATTCGTGGATTTCCTTGCCACTGTGTTGCTTTTACCTGATTTAATTCTGTTTCAACCAGAGAATTTAGTTAAGGAGCAATAGGGGATCCATCCTGTGGCAAGATGCAGAAATAGCCTCATAGCTACATGCTGCTTTACCTTCAAATACCATGGTTATGTTATTTGAAATTATTTTTAAAACTTTGTTCACGTTTTTTAATACAAATTTCATTATTTTATATAAAATTCATTCAGGGATTTTATGTAAAATTCGTTAACAACTGGCCTGAAAAGAGGCTCTTCAAAAATCTTTTGAATTTAAAAAAGCACACAAGGCTAAACTAGCAAAGCCAGTTCTATAGGTGCAGCTGATGGAAGTAGATGGGTGTTTCACACAGACTGTATTGCAATATTATTATGAGTCTTTTTCAGTGAAAAGAATGAATGAGAAGTAGATTGTGCAGGTGTGTTAAGAATTGCATTTACTTCAGCCTGTCTTAAATACAGATGAACTGTCAGGTGACTTTTACTGGAAATGGAATACAGGCCTGTGTTCTAAATCACATTTAGTTTCAGGTTACTTTTATCCCCTAACTTCCATCTCTGCCTAGGAATAGATCTTTAAATATTGTGGGTTTGCATTGGTTTTAGTAGGAGTTACAGTAATTTGATGAACTTTCCTTTTGTATTTTTGGAAGATCAGGTGCTCTAAACCCCACAACTTTTTACATTGAGCCCAAGTCAATGCAAAAAATTATTTTCATGGTTAAAAATTCTGAGCTCAGCATAAAATAGTTAGTCTGCCCAATTTCTATTCCTTTAAACCATTTATTTTATTATTGAGTCAAATGTCTTGCTAATCCTTCATGAGACTTCCATATAAAACTGCAATTTTTATTCACTGAACTATTATCTGAGCAAATCTCCACACTTCCTTACTTTGGAAGGGAACACTGCCTTCCAAATCTTGCTTTAGAACTGAATTATTTCAGTCCCCAGCTACACACTGATGATATTAATTTAGTAATCAAACGCTTTAAACATATTTTGGGTGTATTTTTTGGAAGGGATGATACCAGTCAGTGCCTTGCTGAAAACTTGGGAGTCAGTGTGTGTTACATCAGGCATGATGTGCACATCACACCTATCTAGCACAGTCCAGCTCTGGGATGTGTATTTGGAGCTTTGCACATGGAAAAAAAGGCCTTGGGAGGAGTATTTTCCATCTCACGCCTGCCCAACACAGCATAAAGCCTCTGCATTTCCCTCTGGGGGGTTCTTGTGTCAAACCAGTGACAAAAAGCAAAGCAGCCAACCCTGAGCCTTACAGCTGCATCCTGAGATTTCTGTTTCTGTTTGGTTTGGTTTTTTCCTCCTGGGAATCAGCGTCAAGGCACATCTCAGGCTGCCAACGTCTCTGAGTACAACGCCACAGCGCTCATGGAGCTCCTGAGGGAGAAGGAAGAGAGGATCCTTGCTCTGGAAGCTGACATGACCAAGTGGGAACAGAAATACCTGGAGGAAAGTGTGATGAGACAGTTTGCTTTGGATGCAGCTGCGACCGTGGCTGCTCAGAGGTAAATGGGACTTTCCACAGTACTGAGATTATTTTCTTTTTCCAGTTGAATGTCATATTTCCCACTCAGGGATGGTGTCATGCCCTCCTCCTGTGACTGCTCACCCTGTGGTCTGAACAGCTCCTCAGAATCCTGCAAGCAGGTGGAGCTTGGCTGCTCTTCCTGGGAGCTGTGCAATTGCCAGCAATTAGAAACATTTTTCCAGGGGAAGATTCCTCCACATGCAGGATCCATTTTCCAGATTAGAATTGTTCTGAGCCATTCCTAGAAGCTGTTGATCCAAAGGAGAAGAGGCTTGGGGTTTTTTTATTTTTAAAACAGGAATCAGTCCTTGCTGAAGTCATGTGAGATGGGGTGAGCTTGGTGATTCACATCATTCACCCTGAATGGCTTCCTTGTTCTCCAGAATGTTTTTGCAAATTACTTTGTGGTATTGTCTGGTTACTAACCAGAAGCATCTACTAGGAAATTCTGCTCAAAACATTCTGCTGTGTGTGGAAAGCACTGCTTGTGGGGGTGGGAAGGGTGTCTGAAATTTGGTAACAGGCTCCCATTCCGAGACAACTATGCAGAAACCCTTCTGATGGCTGTAAATAGGCCTGAGTGCCTCAGCTGGTTGCTAAACAAGAGCTGTTACTGGAGTGCAACTCCTTAGCATTAGGCCTTGCTTGCATGTCATTTCATTGCTCCCTAGCTGATGGTTCTGGACAGCAGATTTTAGTGTAGATTGTTTCAGGAGCCAAATCCAGATAGGGATGTTATCACAACTGGCTTCCCAGCTTGTAAGATCACACTGGAATTACAGGGGTGAAGCTGCAGATCTGCTGTGTTAGCGTTTAAAGGCTTATCTTATCTTGCTCCAGAGGGAAGCTGTTATTTTAGGGTATTGGTGCTTCTTGTGCACTGTTTTCCACCTTCCCAGAGATTCCCTAAAGGCTCCTCTGCTCCCTGTGCTTAGAGGCTGTGTTATATTTTCAGCGTGGGCTGATAACTTGGGGCCTGGGCTATTGTTTATCATGGAGTGGGAGGGGATGGGTTAGGCTTGCTCAGGTTTCATTAAATGAACAAGAATGTTGTCCAGTCAGGAAAGAGCCTCTGCTTTTCCATTTCCATCTAGATTCCACTAATTCCAGTGCCACCCTCATCTACACTGTCCAGATCTCTGTCCCTTTTCTTTAACAGTGGAAACTGGAATCCCTTGGGAAGCTGAGGAAAGAGCATAGGCAGGAACTGAGTCAGGTTGGGTTTCTTTGGTGAATGAGCTTCTCATGCCCTTCCACATTCACAAGTGAAAGAATTTCATTTCACAAGAGTGAAATACTCATTATTTGGTTAGTGGACTGACCAACTATCACAGTGTTAACATTAGGCCTTATGTGGAATCAGCCCAAAACTCTTTTCACCCTATTCCAATTTTTTTTGGACCAAGCTACCTAGGATTGCAAAAGAAACTTCCATGCCTTGTTCCTTTTGATATTCACATTCCCTGTATGACACTATTGGAAGGGGAAAGGAAAAAGCTTTTTATCTGAAATTGAAGAGGAGTGCCTGGTGTTCCTTTCCCCTCCTTGTGTCCTTGGATTTGCCTCATTGATGAGTTTAGAGTAGTGCAGTGATCAATTTAGGTGAGGTACTGGTCTGAGATGGACAGGAAGTTTTTGCTGTAATGATCTGCATGTTTTTGTAATCCTCTTCACTAGGACAAAATGAAGCTAGGAATTGGATTTTTGGAAGGCACTGAGCCAGCTTAAACTCCAAAAAAATAGTGGATATTCTTGTTTGTTCCATTTGAGTGGTACTTTTGTGCTGCTGGGGTGAAAGCAACAAACTTAGCAGGTCCTTCATGTGCTGTCCTGCTTGTTCCAGGGACACCACGGTGATCAGCCACTCTCCCAACCCCAGCTACGACACCTCCCTGGAAGCTCGCATCCAGAAGGAGGAGGAGGAGATCCTGCTGGCCAACAGGAGATGTCTTGACATGGAAGGAAGGTAAAGTGCACTTTGGTCCTGTCTGGCTTCTTTGGGACTGGGATTTGAAATGAACTGCCTGGGTAGAGGCCTCAGAACCAGAAATTCTTGTGTCTGCAGCAGCAGCAGCGATGTCAAATGCCAGACGCTCATTTGGCCAAGAAAGTATAAACACAGCAATCCAAAACCTGTCTTGATACTGAGGGCTAATGCAAAAAAGTCTTGTCTTAGATTTTTTGCATCTAGCTTGTTCCTCATCTCTCTTCAGGGCATCTTCATCAGACCCCAGGCTGCAGCCACCCCTTAACAGGCTCACAGAGCTGTTTTCCCTGGGGTTAGGCCCGATACAGACTCCTTAAAGTGTGTTAATCCTTTCTGTTGGTCTCATGTCCTGCCCATAACTCTCAGGTTTGTCTCAGAGCTCCTTCCATGGCTGTTTAGAGCAGTTTCCAGTAGCCAGAGGTGGATGGGTGTGGGTGCTCTGTGGGCCAGGGAGCAACCAGTGCCCAGGACAATCTCCTGGCATCCTCCCTCCACCTCTCCAAGTGCCTAAGGGAGCCTTAATCACAGCCATGGGGACACTCAGGCCTTAGCCCAGTGAGATGGAAGACGCTGAAACTGTCACTTTTCCTTCCCCCAAAGGATTAAGACTCTGCATGCTCAGATCATTGAGAAGGATGCCATGATCAAAGTGCTGCAGCAGCGCTCCCGCAAGGAGCCCGGCAAGACGGAGCAGCTCTCCTCCATGAGACCTGCCAAGTCCCTCATGTCCATCTCCAATGCTGGCTCAGGCCTGCTGTCCCACTCCTCAACGCTGAGCAGCACCCCCATCCTGGAGGAGAAGAGGGAGGACAAGAGCTGGAAGGGCAGCCTGGGTAATTTCCAAATTAAAATTCCAAATTTCCAATTTGGAAACACGAGCCACTGCTTGAAGGGGAGGCAGCAGCAGAGGATGTGTTGGATAGATAGAGCAGCTGGCCTGGCCTGCAGTAAAGCTGGCTGCAAGATGGGGCACATTTCAAATAGCTGCTTATTTTAATCATTTCTGGGAAATAGTGACTTCTGATACTCAGGCTCTGTTATTGTAAGCCTTTATTCCCAATATGAATATGTAAGCCTTTATTCCCAGTTTGCCACCTGGCTTTAGGGATGTCTGGGGTACAGTTTTCAGTGTCGCCAAGCACTTGCTTTCAGCTGGCTGAAGGTGTAAAATCTCCTTGACTTGGAGCAGAGATTTTAATCAGGATTTTCATCCTGTAGTGTGGGAATGGCTGTCTGGAATGGCTCAACAGCCTTGTTCTGAGAAATTGAGTGGTAACAAAGCAAATCCCAGATGATTTTTTTTTTCCTGGGACAAGTGAGGCCCAAAGCAGAGTAAAAACCCCATAAATGTAAATGAGGACCTGTTGCAGGTGATTTCAGGGTGTGCAGGCAGCAACATGGGGACACTGCTATTCCTCAGGTACTTCAGCACCCAGGGGTGGAAAGTACTGTGGAAACGCAAACCACTGCTGCCTCTTGAGGGAGGAGGGAGGGAGGGAGCACTTTCCAGGTCCTGGAGCAATCAGTGCAGAGCTGCTATGAGTTTTTTGCCAGGTTTTTCTGTGACTGTGACATTTCCTTCCCTTTTCCCACCCAGGTGTTCTGCTGGGAACAGAATATCGCTCCGAATCCATCCCCTCCACCCCCTCTCCTGTCCTCCCCTCCACGCCCTTGCTGTCAGCCCACTCCAAGACAGGCAGCAGAGACTGCAGCACCCAGACAGACAGAGGCAGTGAGCAGGGCAAAGCTGCTCCCTCCCCTGCAGCTCCCACCCCAGCACGACTCCCCAGCACCAACATGACCTGCAGTGCAGAGAAAACAGGTAACAGAGCAAACGGGGAACTCAGCCCCAGTGCCAGGGGGCACCCTGCCACCCACTCACCATCTCTGGGGCAGCCCTGGTGTCCCTTTCTCCTTCCAGGCAAACTGGGGTTAGTTTTTGTGAGGACAAGTTGGTTTCAGGGTGGTGTTTGAGTGGTGTCAAACACTCTGAAGGAATTTTATAAAAGCCTGAAGAGTGGCAGCATAAGCGTGGGCACACTGGGCAGGGAGGTGCAGCAAGATTTGGGAATTGAGAACAAGAGATGCAAATCCCTGGGCAGTCTCTGAGTCAGTGTGTACTCTGAAGTAAGTTGTGAGTAGGATGTGGGGTTTAAACACATGAAAATTGCTGTTCAAACTGGCCATTGCTTTGACTGGGCATCCAAAGCCAGGTGGGCTCACAGAGGGGAAGGGAGAAGAAGGAGAGGGAACTACCACAGTAGAGCTGTCCTGGTACTATCCAGTCACAGCACCAACCTCAGCCTTGGAGATCCAGTTGACAGTGACTGTCCCAGGAGCTGAATTTGCTTCCCACAGAGCTCCCAGCTGGCAAGAGCTGCTCATTTTCCAGCCCACTCTGCCAAATCAATGCAGATTACACAACCTTGCCTCTTCTCCTTACAGACACATTACAATGCTGTTGTTCATGACAGAGAGTGTTTGGCTGGGCTCTGCCTCCTGCCCATGCTCTGCTGTTTAATGGGTATTGAGGGAGAACAGGTCTGCTGCTGAAAATCTACCCTGACTGCATTGGTTTAAATGCAGGCACTGCAGTTTTATGTGGATTTGTGTGTCAGTGGGAGGTACCCAAAGGGAATTTGATAAAATACCTTTATTTGTCTGGCTGCACACGTGGGAATTGAATTTTTTAAAACTAAATAAGTCATTAGCTGTCTTTGGCCAATGCTACAAGATGGCTTAAAATGTTAATGTCATATTTCTAACCTCATTGAAGTTACGCCTTTAATTGTCTGTTTCTTGTTTTTCCTCATCACATAGATGGGCCACTCTTCCACTCCAGCACTCTTGAAAGAAAAGCCCCTGTTCAGACTGTGGGGCAGGACCTCCCAGATGGAGAGATGGTAGAATACCTCATCTGAAAGGCTGTACCAGGAGCTGAGCTGGGATAACAGTAGCAAGAAATTTTTAAAAGACATTTTTATTGGGAAAAAAAAAATGTAGTACCTGAGTAATAAAAGAATACTCAGCTGTTTGCTCTTGTATATTATGTCTCAAAAGTTTGGACAGGTTAATTTATAATTTGTTCTAAATTATAAAAAAACCCATAACACTTGTTCTTTGAAAGTTTCCCCCTTTATTTTTTAAATACTGGATCTGGTAACATCTGGAGAAAACAACCTAGACCTTAGGTGCACTACAGCTGATATTTCACTTCAGTGTTTTTTAAAGTCTCTTAAGCAGAAGTACCTGCTCTCACAGGTGCTGGTTACATGTCTAGCTTGAATGTAGTAAGGTGATCTTAATGGCCTTAAAATGATCAGAGCCAGGGACATTGTTGTGAGCATCACTTAATGGTTTTAGAGTCCAGGTGTTCTGGGAAGCTTTTATAAATCTGAGCTGTGGTCAAGGGAGATTTCCCTCTCACTTTCTCTTTCCTCTCAGTGTAAGAACTCAGAATAGGTATTTCACGTTCATAGGTTGAAAAGATTCCCATTTTCAGTGTGGTAACATTTTTTTTTTTACTTCCCAAATTTCTTTTTTAATTATTTTGTTATTAAAACAAACGACTCCGGTGATTAATGTCGCATTTCTTGTTTGTAGATCCTTTTGCAAGATTTGCCATACTTTTATACTTAAGTACTTTTTCAATAATTTGTACAGTGGATAGTAAATAATATATTGCATTCATGTTTTACATAAATTAATAAGGAGAATTTACAGGTCCAGCCCTGATCTGTTAGATCAGATTTCTGACATGGTAACTCCATTGGCTTTAGTGAAACTACTTCAAATTTACCATAGCTCAAGTGGGAAGCCCTGTTGTTTTTCAGATTTAACAGCTTAATCTACTGCATCTGTGGAGATCTTTCTTCATAGCAGGCTTTTCTGTGTTTCAAATGCCCTTCAACTTTGTATGTCTCTCCTTTCTGGAGAGACTGGGTTCTTTTTCACACAGCAAAGCCTCAGAGGTAGAGCTTTAAAGAGAAGCTCCATGCAAAGGTTCAGATGGCAGATTCACTCCTTTCAAAATACTCCTTGAACTCATCTGAGTGGAGAGAGCAGCTTAAAGAAAGTCCCAGAGGCATTACAGAAGAAAAATACATCTTTGAGTCATGAGGGAATGACTTCCAGGTTTTTGGGAACTAGCACAGATGCAGCAGTGCTTTGGTTGCAGAAACTATAAGGAAATATTAAGACCAATAGAAGTATATGAGTATTTTTTTGTTACTGTCTTTGCATTTTATTAAAACACTTCAATATTAATTTCTGTTAAAAACTACTTTTTATTTTGTACTTGAATGTTAAAATATTTCACTAGCCAGTGGTCACACACTGGGAACCTGACTAGTTTCATCTTTCTGTGCAGCATTAGAGTAGCAAAATTTTCATTTCACTCCAGAAATAAGGAAATCCAGCGATTAATGATCACAGAGTTGGTGAATGTCTTTAATTCCTGTTTGGCACTACTGCTGTGGTGTTCAAATGAAATGGCCTTACCAGACCAACAGGGATCTCAGGAGCTCCATGGTGGGAGGGGAGAGGAGGTGCCTCTCTCTGCCTCTCTCTGCCTCTCTCTGCCTCTCTCTGCCTCTCTCTGCACGGGTGGTGCCCAAAGGTCAGCCCCGAGCTTTCCTTCTGACAATAATCACTTCAAACCCAAGGCAAACACCTCCCAACGTTTCTAGCAGATTTGCTGCTTGTTAGAGATCCTCAGACCAGTCCTGCAGGTGGCAAAGGTGGGGTGGGAGATGCACTGGGCAGGCACAAACCCCTTCCATCAGGCAGCTGCAGGCACTGCAGGGCTGCACTGCAGGGCTTTGCCCTTGGGACAATGCCTTTCCAGGCAGTTCCAGCCCTCCCTTCCCTCTGAACCATTTTCTAGGCACGCTGTCCACCACCACCACCTCATTCTCATCCCTGAGAACACCTTGCTTTTATTTCTCTTGGCTTAATTCCATCCCACTTTATGAAGTAATGCCCACCCTGGATGATTTGATTGCTCTTCCTCCTCCATAGTTGTTGAAAATGCAGCTTTTCTCATCAGCTCAAGGTGTCCATCTTTTTTGCCATTTCAGCATGAATCTCTATATTATGTTTTGTGGGTTTGGCTTAAAATGAACAACAAGGGAAATCAAATGGCATTGAGTGTCTGTGTGAGAGGGGGGAGAAATGTTTGAATGCTTTTCCTTCAGAGTCAGGAAAAGTTATATTCCATCTTTACAAATAGCTCTCAGCATCTGGAAAGAAGTTTTACGACTGTAGGGCTCTAAATGAACAGTTACAACTAATTTAAATCACATTAATTCTAAAATGTCTGGCAAAATTTGGATCTTGAACAGATAAAACCTCTTTCAGAGCATTGATTTTCCCCAATCAGTATTGGCTGCTCAGGTGCAAATAATTGGTTTATCCTCCCTGCAGCTCACTGCTTTCAAGTGGAGTGCCACTGCATTTTATTTTTCCAAATCAAAAAGGACATAATAGCTTCCTGTGAGTAAAATACAGCAACTATCTCCTCCAGAAATGGAAGCCAGGCTGTCTCTGACTGCAGGAGCCTTGGCAGTTCCTTGCCCAGTGAAGTAATTTTGGAAGATGCTGCAGTTTTACTCTGCTTAGGTCGGGCTCTTTGCCCTATTTTGTAATTTCGATTTCTTCCAAAAAAGCAAAACCCCTGAAACTTTGCTGTGGAAGCTGGAGGTCCTTTTCCTGTGCTGACAAACTGGAAGCCATCAGGAATGTGTTCTTCCCCTGGAGCTTCCTCAGAGCCATCCTGATGTGAATGTAAACGAGCTGCTTGCTTTGAGGAAGATGTGTACCACAGCCTCCAGTCTCTGTACAGATCTTGATTTTGTTTTTAAAACACAAACTGCTTTAAGGAGACAAACTGCACACCTACTTCCTTTGCCTTCTGTAGAGCTTATTTCTAGTAGAAAGTGGTTTTTAACAGTGACTGCAACGACCTTTGCAAACCAAAATTTTAGACTAAGAGTTTTTTCTTAAACTCGGGTATTAGAAGCAGAATTGTAGCTTTTATAAAGAAAGCCACATATTCTTCTTTGTAGAGCAAAACGAAAAATTATGAAGTTTAGTTCTTTTTCTTTTCACTGCTTACAGAAAGGCCAAACTCCCAAGTCCATCCCTTGGGCAGTTCCTCTGTGGTTTGACTGCTCGGGGAACTGCCTGAGACTTTTGTTTCCACCTGGCCCAATGTTGCTATTAAATTAAACAGCTCCAACCTGGCAGCTCCTGAGGGGTTTAGAGCAGTGTCAGAGGACTCAGGATGTGTGAGTTGTTCCTCAGGAGTCTGCAGGGGGACACTGATGTCACCATGTGTGGTGAGGCTGAAATTCTGCCCATGTGACAGCTGAGCATCGCCTTTGCTTTGGTTTTTGGGGCTGCCTGAGTTTGGGGGAGGCTCACAGTTTTAGGCCAGCCTCATTTCCAAGGACACCTCCTGCTCCAGGAGCCCTGGGTGGGACAGGTGACACCCATGGAGGCTCTGCACACCCAGACAAACCCAGAGTGCTCAGGGCAGGAAAATCTGGGGTAACTGAGCCTCCTCTGCCTGGGGCTGCCACAGTTCACAGGGGTTTGCTCCGTGCCAGGGCAGGGGGATGAGGGTGGGGGTCTCTTTTCATGTATTTGTATAGGAACTCTTTTGTAAAAGTTAGTGTTTTTATGTCTAGGAAGTTAAAAAGACATTGTAAAGTGTAATTGTACTGTATTTATGAAGAAAATACATTTCTTTTCAAAAAGAGCTTCTGCTAAGTTGGTTTTAGAGTCTGGTTTCCACCACCACCATCATCTCATGGAGTTTTTAGGGGGCAAAATGGCTTTGAGCAGTTTCCCTCCCAGCAGGGTTGTGGTCTAACAGGGCTCCAGTCAGCTTCTTCTCTTTGGGACCCAAAACATCAAAGCATGAATTAAAATATGAATTAAAATACTAAAGCTCACCATTTCACAACCATAAACTGTGTCAAGAGAACAATCTTTCCTATATAAATCTATATGGAAGTGAATCACGTGGTTTATTTTTTCCCCCTTTATTTAAACCATCCGGGTTTATTTTGTAATTTGTGACTGGGCTGTTTTGTAATTGAGCTGTTGAAACAGCCCTGAAGTCTTTGAAGGTTTATGGCAGATTTAATTCTAGAAAGAAAACAAAATAGTCAGTGTAAATATGCACTAAGAAGTCTTGTAAATGTGTATCCATGTATTTTTAAAGAAAGGATCCTGTGTTTTCAGCTTTTTTCCCGCTGATTTTCTTGTTTTGCAGTAAACTTGTTTAGTAGGATAAGCTTATGGAATACAAAACAAAAACAATCTTTACCTTCCCTCATCCTCACTACTGCTTAGCCTCTTTAAATTTTCAACTTCTAATCGGAAATTTTACAGGATAAAGTAATTGTCATTCCAGTCTCTTCCCTGTAGCATCCCGATTATTTTCCCCTCTGGCCAGCCCTGCAGCTGCCCACACCTCACACCTTTTAGAGTCAGATCAGCAGCACTCTGAGCTGCGGGGACAGCTCAAAGTCCCCTCTCCTTTGATGCCTGGACCCTTTTCCAGACATCTGAGACCATCAGCACATCAGTAGCCTTCAGCCCTGGGAGCATTTTCCACATCACAGCTTTCCCCAGACCCATGTGCTTTTTGTTCCCCTATTCTTGGTGCATTTTGCTGCCTCCTAATTTCTCTCTCCCCTCTCCTGGTGCTGTGGGAGGGAAGGAGCAGGGATTACTGGGAAGCTGCTTGAGAGTGGCCAGGGTTGATGCAATTTCACTGTTGATTTTTGAGTTTGATCTCAACATAGCTGTCGCCTCCCCTGCTGTAATAAATACCAGCCTGACAAATCCTGGGGCCAGTGGTCAGCTCAGCACATCCATCCCCTCCACTCTCAGGCCTTTTGATGTTGTGCCAGAGCAGAAAAAAGAAGACAGAAACCCCCCCAAAAAAACAAAACAACAAAACCAAACAAAAAACCAATCAAACAAAACCCAAAGAAAAAAGCCTGGCCAGACAACACCTCTCCAGCACCAGAAGCTGGCTAAAAACTGCTCTATTTAATACCACAAGTGTGGCCCATCTGCACAGGGGTGTCAGAGGAGTAGTTGGACATTTCACAAGCCAGTGTGGGCAGCAAAGATCCAAGCCCTGCTCTATGGGGAGCAGCCAGGAGACACTCAGGAAGGATTTGGGGTTTTATTGGGATGCCCTCCTCACCTTTCCTGCTGACCACTCCACCTGGACACAACCATATCCCAAAAACCATTCCTGTTGTGCTGCTGCATCTGCTGAACACCTGCATGGGAAATGCACCCCTTCAATCCCATTATCTGCTACTCAGCCTGCCAAGAGCTGGGGTTTAAAAGAGAATAAAAATGAAAATGTTGGTGGTTTAGGTTTGGTTGGTTGGGGTTTTTTTTTTCCCCCTCCCTCTGAGTTGGTTCCAGCCTTTAGGTGGAAAAGCTCCTTTGCTCCAAATCCTCCCTAAGTGCAACGGAGGTAGTGGTTGATTCCACGCCAGCCCCGTGGGTGGGAGGAGGGAGTTAAAAGCTCAAACAGTGCACAGTGAGTACAGCACATTCCCAGGGGCTGCATTATTCTATTTATTGTAAAGTCTTGCCTGTTATTGCTGTTAAACACCTCTGGAGAAAAGCAAAATTCCATAATGCCACAGGACCTTGCCCACAGACAGCCCTGTGCCTCGCCTTCCTGCTCCCCAAGGGAAAATTGGAGCATTTCGTGTATTTTGGAGCATTTCTCTGAATTCTGCAAGGAAGAATAATATAAATTAGCAGCAAAACACTGGCCCTGAAAGGTGCTTTTACAGCGCTATTTATACATAGTGACGTTGGAATGAGATAATCTTCTCTTTGTATTGCAGAGGTAAACAGGAGAGGAAAATATTCATTGATGCCTTGCCAGAAGGAGCACTAATCTTTTAAATATAAGGCTTATATATATATATACACACACATAAATACATGCAATTTATAAAAACTGGTAATTTTGAGAACCTCATGGTACCTGGTGACATTTTCTTTTCCTCCCTAGTCATTTTTTTTAAAACAGAAATATGCAAGTTTGGAAGGTCATCATGTCTCTACCATTCTGTTTTCTGTTGCTGCATTTCAGAACTGAAAAATAAGAAAGAACCCCTCCTGTCTGCAGCTTTTCAGTTCTTTATTTCAGTGTTTTGAGGGTGTTTTGGTTGCTTTTCCTTTGCTGGTCACCCCAGAGCACCATGCCTCGGGCAGGATGATGCTGGGTCGTGTTCACCCACAATATCCCTGTCTGCACATCCATCCCCTTTGGCAGGAGGAAAATCCCTGTCCTGTGCTCCTGTGGGAACCAGCAGCATTTCCCTGCTGGAGCATCCAGCCCTCCAGTACCTAAAAGAGACCAAAAGAACTGGAGAGGGACTTTGGACAAGGGAATGTTTTCAGCTGCCTCACTGTCCCATCTGGGGGACCAAAAACTGATGCCTGGGGAAGGCTGACCTGGAACAGAGACTGGACAGAGAATAAAGTAGATATTTATTGAAAGGCCTCCAGGATACACCTTGGGCAGGACAAGAGCCTGGCCAGGGCTACACCCTAGGTGGACCCCAAATGGTCCCAAAATGGACAAACGGTCACAAGGTCTCACACTTTGATCAGTTTTGGACCATTTGCATCTTGGGGTTGAATTGTCCCATTCCAGTTCCAGGTTGTCAGGTCCCATCCTTCTTGTTCCTCCCTTCAGCCACCCTTGGTTGTGCTTTTGGGCTGAAAGTTGTCCTTGGTGTGCAGCAGGAAAAGGATTTGTTTTGTGTCCGTGCTGTGTGCAGAGCTGAGTGACCCTGACTGTGAGCTCAGAGCTGCACCCCTGGGCAGCACAGAACATGAAAAACAGCAAAGATAAAACTTAAGGCATCATTAGAACAAGGGGAAATTGCTTCAAAATGACAGGGGGCAGGGTTAGATGGGATACTGGGAGGATTTCTCCCCTGTGAGAGTGGGCAGGACCTGGCACAGGATGCCCAGAGCAGCTGTGGCTGCCCCTGGATCCCTGGCAGTGTCCAAGGGCAGGCTGGACATTGGGATTGGAGTGACCTGGGACAGTGCAAGGTGTCCCTGCCCATGGCAAGGGGTGGAATGAGATCCCAGCCTGTTCAGAGCCAAAACACCTCCACTTGGGCCCACCTCCAGCAGCAAAGAGCTTTCCTTGCCCACCTGGGGACACGAGCCAAAGCCCTGAGATGTCACTGGCATGGCCTTTAGAGCCTCAGCCTCGTTAGCCTGGTGTGATTATCCAACACTTTAACCCTCTGCTACCACACTATCCAGGATGTGGACTTGGAAGAAAGAAGATTTGCCAAGGGAGAAGGGCTGGAAGATTTAATGAGCTGCCTGCTGGCGCTCAGCAATTAGTGCTGGACGGTATGGCCCAATTAGGGCACTATTAACTTTAGTTCTCTGGAAATACAGCGATTAATATTACTAATAATTCTCCTGACCTCAAAGTAATTGCAGAACATTAAAGGAGAACACTGCTTCTAATTAAGAAATTCCCAATCCTTCTGTTTTCCCTTTTTTCCAAGCCCCTGGTGCCTCCTCAACCATCCCAGCACGGGGCTTGCCTGGCTCAGAGATGGGATGTGTGGTGGAGCAGAAATTGCTGTCCCTGCAGAAGAAGTGACATTCCTGGAGCTCCTCAGCACTTCAAACCCCAAAGTCTGGGCAAACCATAATCCTGCACTCTCTAAACAGATTCTGATGGGAAATCTTTCACTGCCAGGTTAAAGCCCTTGGAAGGAAAACCAGAAACCTCCACTGGTCCTCAAATTGTAAAATCACAGAATGGTTTGGGTTAGAAGGAATCTCATTTCAGACCCTGCTGCCATGGGCAGGGACACCTTCCACTGTCCCAGGCTGCTCCAATCCCAATGTCCAGCCTGCCCTTGGACACTGCCAGGGATCCAGGGGCAGCCACAGCTGCTTTGGGCACCCTGTGCCAGGGCCTGCCCACCCTCCCAGGGAAGGATTCCTTCCTAATATCAATTTAAATTAAAGTAATTGCATTAGTGGGAACTGCAAACAACTCGTGAGGAGAAAATGGAGGTAAAAGCTGAGTAAATGAGCAACAGGGGTTGGAGATGCCCAGCTGGCACAGCCACGTGCTGCAAATCAAACTCAGCTTCACCTGGAGAGTGAAACAGTTCTGTCTGCACAGACACAGTGGGCAGGGTCTGCTCTCCCCCTCTCAGCCCAAACCAAGGCTGCTGTGACACCCCCACATCTCAAAAATCCAAATTTAACCCTTCCCACAGCCTGTTGTGAGGATGAAATCTAGATTTCTGTTTCATTCCAAGCACCAGGAGGAGTGAGGATAAGCAGCTATGCCAACTCCACTGATGGGTGATGGTTTGGGGGTTTAACCCTCAAATGCTGCTGCTGAGTCTTCAAAAATAATTAAAAAAAAAAAAAAAGAGAACCCATGGCTGGATGGGAAAATAAAGCACTTTATGGAGTGGCTGAGCAAACCAGGCTTGTATCAACCATTCACCACACGTGTAGGAAAAGGTTTCAACACATGCATTTATTTGTCATAATTATAAAGCAGCACAGTGATGCTCTCTGTACCCCTCATTGCAATCACACAAAATGCTGCCCACGGAGGGCAGGGGTGTCAATGGGCACCAGCCTGCCTTCAGGCACTGGATCAGCAAGAAAAAGCTCATTTTTTCAGTGTCCAGGCCTTCAGGGAGCCCTGACTGAGCCAGGAGAGGTCACCCTGAGTCCCCCCAGCCACAATGTGGTGTCAGAGGCATCACTGGAGCCTGTGTCAGATGCACAAATGCACAAATGCCAAATACAAAAATGCCAAATGCACAAATGCACAAATGCCAAATGCACAAATGCCAAATGCACAAATGCACAAATGCACAAATGCCAAATGCACCTTTCTCACCGCCTTTTTTTAACATGAAGGAAGAGAAGAAGGGGATTTTGGAAAGCAGCGTTTTTCCCTCGAGAGGTTCAAGCCAAATACAGAAGTTGAACAGCGGGATTTGGGTTTTTGGGGACATTTCCACCCGCAGCTCAGCACAGCCTGGAACATCAAGGAGCTGACCGCCGGCTCTTCCGGCCATCCGTGCTTTTCAAAAAGGAGCATTTCATACCTCATGGAGCAGCTGAATGGGAGGCATGTCCAATTCCTCACCTAAAGAGAGCGATCAGTGTCCGCTGATCCATCAGGAGACGCAGCCCTGGGGCTGCAGGTACCACAAGACCCTTGTTAAATTCATCCGTGCCTCCCAAAGCTGAGAAATGCTGCTCTGAAGGGGGCAGGAGAGGCAGTGCGGGGGTCTGTGGGGACACCGAGGGGCAGGGAAGTCTCAAATGTTATTAACTTTAAAAGAAAAAAACCCAAAAGTATCAACTCAAACCCACCCCGCACCCATCTCTTGCTGAGCACATCAAAACCCGAACGGAGGATGCACAGACTGAGAGGGCAGATGAGTTTTGCCACCGTGCCACAAAAAAAACACCAACCCCAAAACCTTTACCAGCGATGTCATACTGAAATGATTGCTGAAATAATACTGAAAAATACTGAGATGGCTCTGGGGGCAGCACCTTTGGGACCTAATCCTTCTTGGAGTATCTTTGCACTTCCCTATCCCACGAAGCAGAGCCCACAGCCCTCCCTGGGCAGAGAGGTCAAAATTTGGGGCTTGAGGACAGGCACAGAGCATCCCTGTGCGTGCCACAGGCTGTGCCCACATCACCTGGCTCATGCCAGTTTGTCTTTCTCATCCCAGCTTGTCTTATCTCCACGCAGCCTCTTGGGCCCCATCGTCCTGTAGCAGCAGGACAAGGAGGAATGGGTAAAAATTAAAAGAGGAGAATTCTAGGTTAGATGTTAGGAAGAAATTCTTCCCCTGTGAGGGTGGGCAGGCCCTGGCACAGGGTGCCCAGAGAAGCTGTGGCTGCCCCCGAATCCCTGGCAGTGTCCAAGACCAGGCTGGACAGGGCTTGGAGCAGCCTGGGACAGTGCAAGGTGCAAGTGGAAGAGGGGTTTGGAACGAGATGATCTTGGAGGTTCCCTTCCAACCTTTAACATCCCATGATTCTACCCCAGGGGCTGCCAAACCCAGCCACAATCAGTTTTTCTCTCGTGGTCTGACTCGACACAGCCGTGCTGGGGCTGTCCCGGGACATCACGGCCACCTCCAGCCCTGGAGCAGCCCCGCGTGTCACCTGGGCTGTGTTTGTAGGGCTCGGGCTGTGTGTGTAGGGCCGAGGGCACTGCTTTCCCAAAAAACCTCTAGATGGCAATCGCTCTCAGCGCTGCCGAGCCTTTCCCGGAGCTCCCTGCCAGCCTCCCTGGCTTCTGCATCCTGGAGAGACGATGCTCCGAGCCCGGTGTGGTTTGTCAGCATCCCTCATGTCCTGCTCCCTGCAGGATCGCCGTGCAGCTCCGCGATGCTGCTGCTTCCCTTCTCCCGATCCCCCTGTCCCGGCAGCTCCCGGTGCTCTGTCCGTGCTCCCCATCTCCCTTCTCCCCATCTCCCTTCTCGTCATCTCCCTTCTCCCTTCTCCCCATCTCCCTTCTCGTCATCTCCCTTCTCCCTTCTCCCTTCTCCCCATCTCCCTTCTTCCCATCTCCCTTCTTCCCATCTCCCTTCTCCCATCTCCCTTCTCCCCATCTCCCTTCCCTCTCCCCATCTCCCATCTCTCTTCTCCCCATCTCCCTGCTCCCCACACGGGGTTTTGGGACCCACAAGCAGGACGAGCCCCAGCCCTGCCATCAGCTCCTGCGTCCCACAGGGCACCAACACACCTGGAAAAAAAAGCAGTCGAGTCTCCCAGTTTATCCCCAGCTGGCTAGAAAAGATTTTCCCATCGTATCCAAACTTTAAAGTGGCTTTTTAAGCGCAGAGTGACTGGCCAGGCAAGGAAGATTTTGCAAGGCTGTCTGGCTGCAGTGGGTGCCAAGTGGGCTGAGCCCAGGGCACCCCAAATTTGGCCAATCTCCCTCACTGGGTGCTCCCCGTGGGACAGGGACCAGCTCTAGAAGCTGAGACTGGAGCCGCTTCAAGCCTGGAAAATGCAAATATCGCCTGCCCCTGGGTGCCCCCGGTGCAGTAAATGGCATTTATTGTGTTAAAAGGAGAGTGCTCCCAGCCTCCGGGCAGGTAATAGGGGAAATATTGCTGTTTTCTCTGGTAAAATGTAATCACAGCCAGCTTCGTCCTCAGCGATGGGAGATGGGGACAGACAAGAGTCGCTCTCCAGCGGTGTTTCTTTACACTCACACAGGCACTGCTGCTCCCCAATTTCCATCGCCAGGGCCCTGGGCTGCCGGGGGAGCCGCTGGCCGGGCAGGGGCTTCAGGGCCCTGGGTTTGCTCCTTCTGCTGCCTCCTGACTCCAGCTCAGGGCCAGGATAGGCTCATCCCGCAGCCCCCTCCCATCCCGCTGCCCACCCTCCTCCTGCAGCTTCAACAACTTTTCCACAAATAGCAATTTTTCTGAGGAAGGTGCCCGGGCTCTTTCAGCCCCCCAGGTGCAGCCCTTTTTCTCACCTCCATGAGATCCATTCACAGCCCTGTGCATCCCCCAGCGTGGCTGGACACAACCATCAGCTCCCCCCTCTCCAAAAGCAGGGGCTGCTCGTTTTCCCTGGCTCGGGAGCAGGATGTCCTGCAGGCAGGCTGGACACTGAGCAGCTTTGCTTTGCTTTCCCCTGGTGAAACATTTGCCCAGGGCTGGAGTTGACTCAGCAGCAGGGATTAGGAGCTGCAGAAAGTAATGAATCATTATAGAAAATGATAAATCCCTGCAATAATAAATAATGCAGTAAGAGGTAATTCATTATCTCCATTGATGCTGGGCTGCCTGGTTATCGATTTAGGTGTGTTCCCAGCCTAGGCAGCCCTGACACCTTCAGGTGTTCTTCCACCTTCCCTCTGCCAAAGCCGCTGTGCTGCAGCTCCTGCACCAGGATCTGCTCCTGAGCATCCCTGACACGGGCTGCCCTGTGCCTGTACTGGTCACTCGGGTGTCCCTCAGCACAGATGTGTTGGGATCAGGCTGTAGGGACAGGGAAACAACCCCCGGGTGACCCCTGGGGACACAGGGCGGACGTGGCTGCATCCCAGCCCTGCCCCAGCAGTGATGTCAGAGGCACCAGATGGCTCCAACTCTGCCTGCTTTAATGGTGCCTAATGAGGTCACCGCCAGAAAAGAGTTAATTATTTCCTGGGAGCCATTTGTTAACGTAATTAACTCTGTTTCATGCCTGGTTCTAGCCACTGCCTGAGAGCAGGGCTGGTGTGAAAGGCAGAGCCAGGGCCAATTGCTCCAGCAGCCCCCAGTGCCATGTGCTCCCCCAAACCAGGAGCTTCTCAGCTTCTCTTTCCCAGAAATGAGCCAGCAGCTCCTGATTTTTCATCCTGCTTCTCCCCAGAAGCGCCAGAAAGGCCATCCCAGGGCTGCACCGTGTGTAATGTCATTTGTAAGTGAAAAAGATGGGTTTTAATGGCCTGTTGTGTCTGATTTCTTGGAGGTGATGGAGCCTGGAGGAGTTTCTTCAGTTCTTCTTTCTTAGGAAATCAGCTCAGTACAGATGGCACTCAGAGTGTTTTTATTGAAATAAATAGGGAAGGGCTGTGTCCCCAGAGCCCCTCCTGCTGCTTTTCCCAAACCTGTGGGTGAAACACAACCCCCAGCATCTGCCAGGGCAGTGCAGCCACAAGAGCAACAGCTCCAGCCCTTCCCTCGCTGGCACAGCTTTAATTACAAAATAAACTGTCAGACACCATAAAAAATTAAAACTTAAATGCGTTTAACATCCATCTGCAGGTCTTCTGGCAAGGCTGAGGAGGCAGAGTGGCTGCCACTCCCCCCTGGGCCTCCAAAGGCTCCATGTCCCCACACAGGATCCTGGATGCTGCTGTTGGTACCTCCTGGTGTCCCCCCATGGGGTGGCATTTGGGAAGCACACCCTGCTCCCAGGGTGGCTGGCAGCAAGGAAGAGGGGTGCCTGCAGGCTCCCAGAAATGCTTTAAGTGCTTTCATTTCATTTTATTAGGATTTTTCTGCTCCCTTGTGGGTGTTGCAGGTGTCACCCTCCAGGCGAGGAGGGGTTTTGTGACCACACAGCAAGGCTGATGCAGTGGGAGTAAATAGGTAAGAAATATGAAACATCCAAGTCCAAACTCAAAACATACATTTCCCATGTATTAATTTGACCTTGGCAAGGAAAAAAAAAAAAAAAAAAAAAAAGCCAGAACCTTCACAGGAGGTGCCACCAGGCTGCAGAGCAAATGGGACAGGAGGTAATGAATCCCAGGGCTGGCCCTGCTCCCTTTTAGGGGTCCCAGTGATGGGGACAGGCAGCAATTCCAAAAGTTCCAAAGAGGAACTTTTCCTCCTCTTTATCTCTCTCTTAGTGCTCTGATCACCACATCAGGAGCTGGAGCTGCTCTGCAAGACAAAAGATTCAGAACATGACGCTGCTGCTTCCCTGCCAGACCAACACTGAATTATTTAATTTCTTCTGAAAAATCTGCCCAGTGTCTGGTGTGGAGGAAAACTCCCCAGGCTCTGCCTGGAACCTCCTTTTCTCTCCTTTTCCAGAGTTTTTTGCACTCATCTGCCTTTGCTGTTGCTGCCCCTGGAGAAGGTGGCACCATCTCTCTGTCCAGCAGCAGCTGGTGATGATGAACTCTGCTCCCTCCTGGGTGTGCTGCTGCTCCTGCGTGATTATTCCCATTAATTACTTCCTTCAGAGCAGAAGCCAGATGCAGAGCTGTCAGCTCTGAGTGCTGCTTAGCTTCTGCCCTCACATCTGCAGCCGCTGGCCTTGGAGAATCCTCTTGGAGCTGCTGGCAGGAGGACAAACAGCAGTGCTGCAAAGGCATCGTGCCACCACGCTCCCAGCCCTGGCTGCCTTCCAAAATCCTTCCCTCCCTGCTGCTTTTCTGGATGTTTGGGCTCAGGGATGTTGGTTAGAGCAGAGGATGCAGGAGCAGAGGCTGTGGCTGGGTACCAAACCCCATCTGAGGTGGGCTGCTCTGCCCAGCCTGAGCCTAGCCATCAACCCTCCCCTGCTGCCCCTGGGTTCTGCCCCTGAGTCAGGAGAGGGTCCTGCAGGTTTTTCTGGGCACCAAGGGGAGCAGCACTGGGGCCAGAGCAATCTCAGCATAGCTGTGAAAACCACAGGGCCATTAAACCACAGAGCTGAGGGGGTTTCCTCTCCCTCTAGATGAATTCACCAAGGGTTTATCAGTGGTGTTGGTCATCAGGGGTGGCGGGCTGTCCTGGGCACAGCAGCTCTTTCTGCTTCCCCTCCCTCCATCCCATGCTCTGCCCCAGCTCCCACGTGGAAAATGCCAGCTGGAGGTGGTGGACAGGGGGATTCTGCTCAGCAGGAGCACCCCTGGGTCACTCCCTGCTCACCCCTGGGAGCACATACAGCACAGCCCACGGGCTGCACCAGGCTCTGTTCCAGGACAAAGCAGATTAATGAGCTTCCTGGCAGGGCTGTGGATGGAAATGGGGTTCCACAGCACAGGTTGCAGCTTGCCCTGGGCTGAGCTCAGCTGGAAAGAGCAGAACCCAGCCCAGGTCTGCTCTTGGGGCATTGGATGGTTCTTCAAGGTGTGGATGCTCTGCAGCATCACCACTGGCTCCTGTGGTGAAGAGAGGCTGCAGGAAGGAAACCCAGAGCAGGCAGAGCAGCGTTTCGAGGCCTCTCTCTATCCATCTTTCATTACACTGCTTTACAGCACCATTGCTGGAAGCAGCAGTGAGGAGCATCTGCTGACAACACCTCCCATGGCCACCAGCACTGTTGAGAGACTCCCAAGCCCAGGGCAGCAGCTGAGCAGGGGCTGCACAGAGTTGATGAAGCTTTCAGGGCTTCATCCTTCCCCATTGAAAGGGGGAGAAGGGAGTGGCAGTGTCTCTGCAAATCCCAGTGCACCACAGAGCAGCAAAACCCAGCACAGAACACCAAAACCCAGCACAGAACACCAAAACCCACCACAGAACACCAAAACCCAGCACAGAGCACCAAAACCCAGCACAGAGCAGCAAAACCCAGCACAAAACACCAAAACCCAGCACAGAGCACCAAAACCCAGCACAAAACACCAAAACCAATCACCAGGCAGGGCCCACGAGAGCCTGCTGCTGAATTCCCCATCTTCACAGCGCTGGAAGGAATTTAAAATACACACTTCTCTGCTGGTGTTTGGGACATCCTTTTGCAATCCTTAATGCTCATCTGTCCCTGCTGAATGAGCTTCACGGATTTCAGGAGGCCTGGAGGGAGCAGAAATGACCCTGACTCGTGGCAGTGACCTTTAGGTGCCCCAGGTGGGACGTGTGTGTGAGGACCTGGTGCCAAAGGCACAGACTGAGTGCCACCACGGTGCTGAGGAGCTCCAGAGCCACAATGGACAAACCAGAGGGGCAAATTCTGTTCCAGGAGGTGATGATGCTCACATTCATCATCATCATCATCATCATCATCAGCCGAGTGTCACACCCCAGGGCTGGTGAAGCCAAGGCAGACCCACAGGCAGATGGACACGATGTTTATCTGCACTACACAGCACCTGTGTGTCTGCAGCACTGTCAAAGAGCAATAATCCTTTAATAATCTGTAAAAAAGCCAATTTTTCTTGCAGGGGGAACAACCGTCAGAGGCTTCTTGCAAATTACTCCAGAAGCAGGCTGGGCCAGAAAAAAAAAAAAAGAAAGAAAGCCTGTCTGTTCCTCAGCCACCTGCCTCAAGTTGCTTTCTCATACCTGGTGGTTTGTGGTTTTTGTGGGTTTTTTTGGTTGGTTTGGGGTTTTTTTTGGGGGGGGTGTGTTTTGTTGTTGTTGTTGTTGTTGTTGTTGTTGTTGTTGTGGGGGTTTTTGTTTGTTTGGGGTTTTTTGTTTGTTTGTTTGTTTTTTCTTTCTCATGCCTGATTTTGCTCCAGGGATGAAAGCTCAGCTGAAACCAGGGCTCAGGCTCTGTTCCCCCTGCCCTGGGGTGACTCCAGCAGCATCATCCCATGGCTGGAGAGGCTCCTGCACAGCCAGGGCAAAACCCACCCTGGCTGCTGCCTGCATGAGGCCATGGCCTCCCCTGGCTCACCCAGCACAGATCCAGCTGCCTCAGCACACTCCCTTTTGTCCCTCTGTTCTCCTTTATCCCTGCAGGATCCCACCTGGGGCTGGCAGAACCCCTGTGCCAGAGGGGCTCCAGTGGGTCAGGAAGCAGCTGGAGCTGCTGGAGGGCAGGCACAGAACACCTGAGCCGTCCCAAAGCTCCCCCCTTCCCAAACTGGGCTAAACCCCTTGGGCTGTTTACCTTGAGTGCATTCCAGGCTCTGTCCTCACTGTCCATCACTGCTGGGTGCTCTGGTGGCTCTCAAACCTGGCTTCTGCTGCTGAGGTTTGCTCCCTGGCACACCTTTATCTTACATCCAGGTTTTGCCTTGGATGGACATGGGTTCTGACAGTGGAGAACCCCCTCAGCTGTTTTGGTGCCCATTCCAATGTCTTCATGCTCCTGCCTGGCTGATTTGTCCCTGTCATGGGCTGGCAGCAGTGTTTGCTCCTTTATTTTGGGACTTAGGGGCTAAAACAGCTCCTCCATTCCCAGGTGGGACAGAGAGGAGAGAACAGCTGGAGTGAACACAGGGCTGTAAATCCCACCAGCACAGGGGAAAAGCAGCAGTTTGGAAGTTGGATTGAAGTAAAAAATTGAAGTGGCAGTCCAAGTGCCTGCTCTTTCTCCACGTTTTCCATGCACAAGTCCACAGCAGCACCAGCTCTGCCCTGTGTCCAGCCCTGCAGCCCATTCTGCTCCCAGCTCCATCCCCTGGGGATGTTCCCAAGCAAATTGCCATGGAAACAGAGCCAAGGTAGACAAAAATCTGCCTCTGAGCCTGGACCAAAGGGGTCCTGCCAGGGGAGGGGCCTCTCATCCCTGCTGCCTCCATCCTCTGCCCCTGGGGCTTACAGCTCCAGGAACAGCAGAGACAGGGCAAAGAATCCTCATCCCAGGGCTCCTCCTCCAACTTTCCCTGGGACACCGAGGGTTAATAGTTCCCTGTTTCTGTGACCTGGCAGGAGTTTGCAGTGGTTTTTAATAAAAATGTACATGTTGAACTGATGCTGGTGGGGACCAGCTGCAGGCCAGAGCTGAGGGGAGAAAACTCGTTAAACAGCAAGGTCCTGACGGCTTGTGCAATGTCAGAAAAAAAATCAGTTCCTGCTAATTTGTTCAGGCTGTTGCATGGGCATGACTGTGTTTAGAGCTGGTTCCTGGTCCCAGATTCCTTTCCCAGTGGCTCTGGTGGTGGCTCTGTCCCTGCTGCCCCACTCTGCCCCGCCCCTCCTTGCTGGTGGCAGCTGGAATGGATGCAGTGGATGTGCCAGCCCTCACCTTGCTCCAGGCTCGTGGCCAAGCAAAACTGGCTACTGGATAGGGAACAAAGACTCTAAATTATTCTTTAATAAACCTCAAACCCCAAATAAAGCCCAAAACCTCAGCAGGGTCAGACTCACCCCACAGGGCAGCCCCTGCCCCAAAGAGGAGCTGCAGTGGGAGCAGGGGAAAGGCAGAGTGGGACCAGGCAGGTCTCTCTTCTCCTCCACTGTGAGGTGCCCAGAGGAGGAGGAGGCTTTCCCAAACACCAACTCCTGTTCCTTCAGGAATTTCTGTGCCTCTCCCTGGGTTTCCAGCCTCCAGCCCCTTTTGGGCATGGTTGTTCAGCTAAGCAGAGCTAACTTTGCTTTCTACTCACTTAGGTATAAATAATCTTTTACTGTATTAATTACTTTGCACAGAAGGATAAGACATAAATTATAACCCAATGGTTATAATTGCATGTTCTTAGCACGTGTGCTTCGTTACTAATTATCCCCCTTCTCCCAGGCAGATTAAAAAGCAGAATCATTGGATCGTGGCTGCCAGGGAATGAGGCTGCTGAGGGAGGAGAGGGAGCCCCTTCTTGCCACCAAAGGGGTGTGAAATACTGCCCCAAATACAAATACAGCCTCTTTCTTCCCCAAATTAAATTAGTTGGAGGTGGTGCCTGCAGCTTTCCTGTGGGACAGCCATGCCCATGGCAGCCCTGAGACCTTCCACTCACTGTGGAGCTTCTCTTGGGTTTATATAAAAAATAAAACTGTATTGAAAGCTTTTTAACTTAGTTCTGCTTGGCCTGTGGCTTTCCAGCAAGAGTCCTTTGGGGCAGGGTGAGTGAGTGGTCACTGGCTCTGCAGAGCCTGCAAAAAAGAAAGAGGCAAAAAATGTCATTGTTGTGGCTGTGAGTGATCCACAGCATGACCTGCCATCTGCACCTGGGTCACTGCAGGAACTGAATAATGAAATGTTCTTCACATCCTCAGCCTGGCTAACAGCACTGGGCATCACCCCCGGTTTTGTGTTGCACCACACACTTGGGGTACCCCAGAGATGGCCTCGTGAATTAATTGTGTATTCAATTCCAGACTTAACAACCCACAGCACCCAGGTCCAGCCTGTTGGTTCTGCTTTTGGGAAGTGCCTGACGTGTCATGAGGGGACACATTTGTACCTGCAGTGGGCAGCATGTCCTGCTTGAGGGACCTGGAGTAAAGCTGGAGAGCTCCAGGAAGCCACGCTGGGTTTACTCTGCTACAAAATAAACCAGCATCTCACCCTCAGGACAGTTTTTCCCAGCCTCCCTCAGCAATCCTGCACACAATCTTCTCGTGCTCCCAAAGTCCCTGCCAGGAGAGCCCAGCTCTGCACTGCCCAAATTCTTCCTCCCACCCCAGCCTGCAGCACAGCCCTCAGCCTCCAGCCTCTTCTTTCTAGTCTGGCTACCCTGCAGCCCAAATAACACCTGGAAGGTTTTTTTGACAAATTTCCAAGCTCAGGGCTCTGGATGTCCCAAGCTCTGTCTGGTGATGATGTTCAGAGGGCAGCAGCGCTTGGTGCTCTCAGCAGAGAGGGAGGACCACACTCAGCCCTGGCTTTAGGGCCCTCAGCAGGGTTCCTCTAAGGGTTAGGCTGAGACTAGAGGTTCTCAGGGTTCCTCCAGGGTCCCAGGAGCTTTGTGGGGGTGGAAGGGAGGGAGCAGCCTGTGGAGTCAGGGTGATGCTCCTCCCGAAGCCGCAGCGCACGCCTGAGCCTCTCTCCGGGGGCTCAACAGCACCCAGCCCAGATCCCGCTGTAAAAATACTTGCAAGTGTTAATTGCAAGCACTGATGGTTCAGCAAGCTCCTGCTGAAACCTCAGCTGAACCTGGGAAGGAGCAGATAAAGCTCGATCCTTTTCACAGCTTGTGGAAGAGCTGGGATTCTTTGGAATAGTGGGAGAGCAGGGAGCGTGTCGGTTCTGTTCTCCCTGTGGCAGGAATACAGAGTATTTGCAAGGTTATCTCTCCCTGAATGGCAAATTTCCTCTCCTCTCCTAACTCCTTCATTGCTATCAGCTTTCCTTGACAGAGTTTATTTTCGAGGATGCATTCTATCATTTATCCAAGTTATCACAGAGGTACTGGGACTTTCTGTGCCAGGTGTGAGAGGAATTGCCCTTGGCAGGGTGGGTGCTCGTCCATCCCTCCTCACTGCAGCCCCTGCTCTTGTTAGAGCCCAGAGAAATCAGCATTTATTATTTGTCAGTCCAAGAAAACATCCCAGGAGCTCACAGGATCACTCCTCTGTGTTATCAGCACATCCCTGCTTTGCCTGAGCCTGGGGCAGGAACCTGCAGGATTTGGTTTTTCCCTCTTTTATCTGAATTTCTTCAGGGAGGAGGAGCAGGGGATCAGCCCCAGCACGAGAGAAACATTGCTGCAAGTGGGCTTAGAAATGATTATGTTTTACATTGTGCAGACTTTCAGACATGAGTACAACACACACATAAAGATTATTTTTGTTGTGCTGCGTTTTCACAGGGCAAAGCACTGCAGGTGAGGCTGAGGAGATGAAATGAATTCCTCCACCCCGGAGGCAGCTTCCCAGGGGAAAACACTGGTTTAGCAGTTGGGATGAAGGTGTGCAGAGCCAGGAACAGGGATGTTCATCCTCCTCCTTCAGTCACAAATAAACAAAGTCCCCCTCAGCCATCGGGGTGGTCACCAATGCCACAGGTGACAACCCTGCACCCAGTGCTCCCTTCACGCAGGACCTGGGAGGTGTCTCTGGCTGAGCTTCACCAGGCACGTCATTGCTGGTTCAAATAATCATGCCTTGAATTAAAACAGCTCCTGAGCAGCCTGAAATCTTCATCTTCAGTGCCTCAGCATCTCAGCAGGGAGGAGCTGTGCCAAAACAGGGCCAGGAGATGAATACCCCAAGGGCAGGATAGGAACTGCCTGGCTCCCAGGCCTGTGGGATTTTTCTGCCACTGCTGTCACAGATATAAACAGTCTGTGGCCAGTTTGGGGGCATTTCTGAGTTTTCTGTGGACTTACCATATTTTTATTGTATTTTGGTTCTGGCAACCCCATCCATCCTTCCCTCCTGTGCTACTCCCAAAGGCCATACCCAGCACCCCACCCCTTTTGTGTCATAAATGGAAGAGCATCAGCAAATGCCTAATTTGCTGTTTTGCATATGCATCAAAAAACGGCAGCGTTTGTCATGGTTGATGAAATTCTCTTTCCATTTTCTTTTTAATTTGCTGGTGTTTGAGGAGAAAACAAGGTAAACAGTCCTGTACAATGACAAACAGCTCCCAGGCAGTAATGCTGCCGTGCTGCCTTGGCTCTGTAATAATAATAATAAAAATAAAAAAGAAAAACGTTAGTATACCTGGATTTTTTACAAGTTCAGTAAAAGCCTTCAGGAAGAGAGGAAGCTTTGTCATCGAACTTGCAGAATCGCCTAAGAAGGGAAGTTAATCAACCCATGAATGATTTACACTCACTGAAGATATCTTGTCAGAACCACCCCTAATTTTATGTGTCTCTCTCCTCTCAAGAGGAACAGGATATACATTTTCCACAGGCTGGTGATTTAATAAAGCAACTTTTTTCCTTGGAAAGTGCAGATGAGGTGTTTTTTGCCGGCCTCAAGGCTGGCTTTGGTGATGTCCCACCCTCTGGATGCCCGAGGAGCTGCAGGGGCTGACCCTGGTGCCTCGCTGCCCTTGGGCTGAGCTCCCTGCTCAGGGGCTCTGTGAGCTCCACTTTGGGATATTTCTGCTCCATTCCCCATCTCCAGCCCTGCTGTGCCTCTGGCCATGTCCTTCCCTCCCTTCTTCTCGTGGTTTTGGCCCTCGTGGTTGTGCCAAACCACCCATCCCTAGTGTCTGCTTCCCACCTCAGGCTGCCAGGGCTTGGTGCTCTGCTCGTGCCAGGGTGGGGAACACGAAGCTCCTGCCCACAGTGATCCTCCCCTCCACTCCTGTTTCCTTCGGGGTGCTGAAGGACAGCAAATAATTACTCCTTGCTGCTCCAGCCTAATGTGTGTCTTCATTTTCTATAATTACGTGGCCGTTCTGGGTTATTCATTTATTTTAAAATTGCAGCAGTGGCAGCAAGCAGGGCGGCATGCACAGGATGGCTGCCCAGGCTGCTGTAGGGAGGTCTGGGCATTTAATAACCCCATTCATGATGAGGATCTGATAAATAAAAGCCTTTTAAGCCCCTTGCAGCCTCGGGTGAGTGGCAAAGGGAGCTCTTGCTTATCTGCCTTCCATTCTGGGGATCTTCAGGGAAGGGTTCTGGAGGTGACACCAGAGCTGTCCCCAGCCAGGTTTCATCCTCCCAAGAATTATCAGAGAATCACAGAGCAGTTTGGCTGGAAAGAACCTTAAAACTCCTTTCATTCCAACCCCCCTGCAGTGGCAGGGACACTTTCCACTATCCCAGGTTATTCCAACCCCTGTCCAACCTCATCCATCCACATTTTGGATGTGCTGGCCTCTGTCCACACCTTTCTGGCAGGGCTCTGGTGTTGGCTAGGTCCATGAGGAGCACTGGGCTGTGCTTTCAGGAGCAATGGGACCAGGCTGATGCTGGGGACCAGCTCCCCCTCACCCACAGCCCCCCACTCCTCACCAGCTCCCTCCCTCCCTGGAGCTGGGAGGCTTTTGCCCTGGTCCCCGCCCAGGATAACTCCCCACGGCACCATCAGCTGTTGTGGACCCTCCAGCAGCTCTTTGGTCTCATCTGGAGCTCCAGGAGGCTCTGTCACTCTTGCAGGGCTGGCACAGCAGCAGCTCAGGGTGTGAAGCCAGCAGCTTTCCTGGGGCTCTGTTACTCACCCAGCCCCTCATCATTCATCCATTGTGCGGGCAGGATTCCTCAGGAGCCAGTTCCATCAGGCTGCGTGTGAGGGTTAATTAATCTTTAATGTTAACAACCTTTCCTCTGTGTCACAAGGAGGTTCAGCAGGTCCTGGGGGGGAGCCCAGCCCACCTCCCCGTGGTGCTGTGCTGCTCTCAGCAATTAAACATGTGAGCAGAATTTTCCCTGCTTCACAGCTCTACCCTGTAATCTAGAGAAAGTGACATTTTCCGTGGCACAATATGGGTTATGCTTTCCTTCTGATGATGCTGCCTTTGCCAATAGATTTTTTATTTTTTTTTCCCCAATGGCATATGGCACGCACTGTTACATCTGCTCCCATTTCCAAGTGATCCTTTACCCTTTGTTGAATTTTTACAAATGCTATCAGTCTAAATAATCCCGAAGGCTGCTATGGCAACAAAACGAGAATGCTGCTGCTCTCTCTTTCCTTTTCCCTCCCCCCTTTTTTTAACTCTGGAGTACAAGGCAGGAGGATGTTGGCTGTGTCCTTCAGCAGTGTGGATGCCTTGGATGGGGTTTGTGTCCCAATCAAAACCTGCCACCCTCCCACGTCTGCTGGCATTGTCCTGCCTGCAGGAAAGAGCAGAGAAAGAACACACAGATGATCTCTCTACAGGCTGTGCCATGCAGGGGGATGAAGCTCTCCAAGGAAAACCCCAAAATTCCCATGGCTGTTCCTGGTGGGGAAGCTCCCCAAGGCCATCTCCCCCATCCCATGGCCATGGTGGAAGGTGCAAAGTCTTGCATGCAAGTGTCAGAATCAGCAGCTCAGAAATACACCTAAATTAACTTAAGGCACAAATGGGTGGTGGATCACTCAGAGAGGGGAGCTGGGCCTAGTCCTGGAGGAGATGCAAATAATTTGGATAATTAGCAGATAAACACATCCATGGACCAGCTGGGATGAGGAAGGGCAGCGCACTGGGACCTGCTGCTCTCACCTGGATTTTGTCCCTTGGAGGGAAGAGCTGGGATGGGCAGGGCAAGCAGAGCTGGTTTGGGGATGTCCCCAAGAGCCTCCCACCCATGGCTGCTGTGGTCTCATCCCACCGCCATGAGCCCTCCAGCAGGGACATCCCCCTGTCACAGGCACACAGCCAGCGTGGGGACTCATCCCCACATTTTTGGGTAACACTCTCTGATGTGAGGTGTGAGGGTGGGGCAGGGAGGCTGTGGGTGGGTGCTTGAGCACTGCTGATTATGGCTTGGAATGAGATTTGTTAGCAAACCCTTCCTAATTCCCCGTGCTCCCAGGCACCAGCTGTCCCTGAGTGCTGCCAGTCCTGGTGGCTCCAGGCCAGAGGCTCCTCCAGAGCAGCTGTGGCTGCCCCACTCCTGGCAGTGCCCAAGGCCAGGCTGGATGGAGCTTGGAGCAGCCTTGGATAATGGAAGATGTCCCTGCCCATGGCAGGGAGTGGAACAGGATGGTCTTGAAGGTCCCTCCCAACCCAAACCATTCCATAATTCTGTGATTCTCCTTCTCCTGCAGCTCCATCCCAGCCCTGACCCAGGAGAGGATGGATTTGCAAGGGGTTTGTGATCTCCTGCTGTTGGGCACTAAATGTTCCTGATGATCTTCTGCTACTCAGGAGAGCTCTCAGCCATAAGAAACCTGTCAGGCCTCTCTGGTACAAAGGTACTAAGTTAATAAAATTTGTCCATAAAATCAGACAAAAGGCATCGCATTTTTATGAAGATCTAAACTGTGCAGTCTGTTTTATCACCATCCTTCATAAATTATCCACCCAAACCTCTGTCTTACAGAGACAGCCAGCATCCAGATCTACTGCATTCTAAAGGCAGTGAATTTCCTGGGGCACTGAAGGGAATGTCCCATTCCTGGAAGTGTCCAAGGCCAGGTTGAACAGGGCTTGGAGCAACCTGGGATCGTGGAAATCGTCCCTGCCTGTGGCAGGAGGTGGAACAAGATGGTCTTTAAGGTCCCTCCAGCACAAACCATCCTGGGATCCTCTCCAGAGAAGGAGGTTCCTCCAGGAGCTGGGTTGCAATGTGCCCCCAGAGTGCCACAGGCTGCAGTGCCTCCAGGAGATATTCCTGATCTCTTCTGTGCAAGGGATCAAAGACAGGCTTAAAACCCCCCCAAACCTCCAGGCAACACTTAAGGCCATTGTAAAGATGTTTAGAAACCTGATATTTGGCCCCTAGCAGGCTCTGAGTGTTTTAAATGGTGTTTTTTCCCTGTTTGGGGAAGAGAAAAGCAGCGTGGTGTCAGATCCCAGGCTGGCACGGCTCGCAGGTGCTGTAAGTATTTTACAATCTGTTGTGGTGATGCTTTTGCATATCCTGACCCCTTCCCACAGGACAGCCTGCCCAGGCAACAAACACACAGCGTGGCCAGAGCCACTCCTGGAGGTGCCACCATAGATGAGGGGCAGCAGTAAAACCTGCCCAGGCTTTAGCAGATGCCAGAGCAGCAGCTTGTCCTCCCAGCCCAAGGGAGCAGCTACAAGGGCTGGGGCAGAGCAGGAATGATCTCCCCTTCTTCCACCCCCAGCCTCACACCAAGCAGTTTTCAGCTGGTGCTTTGGGAATGAAAAGAGTCACCTTGGAAAGAGCAATGAGAGCTGGGTTTATCTTTAAAAGCAGATGTCTTTTAATAGATTGGCAATTCCCTCTCCATTAATGTCTCAACCACAGCCCTGCCTGGGGAAGGGGTTGTGTGTTTTGTACCTGCTTTTGTAAAATCATACCATTATAGAATGACAGAATCACAAAATCTTAAGGGACCTTAAAGGCCATGTTGTGTTCCAAGCCCCTGGCATGGGCACATTCCACCAGACCAGGCTGCTCCAAGCCCTGCCTAACCTAGAGCAGTCACAGTCTGGGAAAAAAATGTCACTGAGATAAACAGTTTCTTAATGAAACCTCATTATATGGGGCATCATTAACTTCCCTCCTCATCCTCATAACATCATGTCCTGGGTGCAAACAAAGGTATGGGTGAAATCTTGGGTTATTTAATGGGAAACATTAAATAAGGATGTTGCCCATTCTCTTTGGGCAGCAGAAAATGGGTTTCAGACTCAAGATGCCCATGTGGGGAGGTATGCGTATATACAGGTATAAAACAGAGATTTTTTCCTCCCTTGGATGAGTTCCAGGCTCCACTTTATTGATTCATCACCCTCAGCCTCAGAGCTCTGAACTGCTCTGACTGCCACACACGGCTATGATCTTCCCAGAATGGACAGCAATTCATCACTTTTGCCATCAAAAAGCAGTTTTTCTTGAAGATTGCAGTGCAATCTAATCTCAGGCCTACTCCCCTCCTACAAGGTGCATCTGATGGATGTAGAGATGACAGCAGAACTCCTGGTTGGACTGAGGCTTTGTAATCATCTTCCTGCAGGGGTGTTTTGCTGCTGGGATTTGGGGTGGCCTCACAGGGACAGGGTGGGGTCCTTGGTGTCCCTCCAGGTGAGGTCTCTTGGTGGCCCTCCCTAGTGACACCCAGGGAGGTGCTAGAGGGGGTTTGGCTCTCCCAAAAGCCTCCCAAGTGTTGTTTTTTATCGATTTCTTCTTTGGCATTTCAGTCCCAAAGCTCTGCTGTGCGCAAAGAAAACCGGCGTCAGCGCTCAAACCCAAAATCCCCCAAGCTGGAGAGACGTGGGGTGGAGCCCTGTCTGATTTCCTCCATCCAAATCCTGCTTCCTCCTGCCAAACCTTCACTCATTGCCATATCCAAAAATAAAACTGTCCTGCTGTGAACTTTTGCATAAAATGATTGAGGAGCCGCTCGTCATGCGCAGCAGCCGGGCTGATAACGCCGTTCCCTGCAAAGACAAAAACAACTGAACTCCCAGAGCCTGGTGCAAGCACTGAGTCATCCTGCAGCCCCTGGAGCAGCTGGGGATCCCAGTTCACCACTTGCCTGTTCCCCCAGCAGCAGGCTGGGGAATTCCTGAGCAGCCCCTGGCGCACTCCAGCAAACAGGGATTTGTGCTGCCACACCATCACGGGGACATGGGGTGTCACCCTGTGTCGCTGCCAGTGAGGAAAAAAGCCAAAAATGCCATCCCAGAGATGTAGCACAGCTCAGGAGGCACAGCTAAAGACCAATAGGAAAACAGTGATAACTATAAATAATATTTGTTTTGCTGAACCATCCCATTTCTGTCAAGGAGGCTCAGAGGTTTGCCATTTATTGCCTCCGATTTTCCCATTTCTTAAAAAGCAGAAAGGGCAGGGAAGCAATTTCTGTCAGAGCAGTTCAGAGGAGGAAATTTACTGGAGGAATTTTTCAAAGGGGAAAATACAAAAGGATTGATTTTCTTAAAAAAAAAAAAAAAAAAAAAAAAAAAAAAAAAAAAAAAAAAAAAGCCCAGCAGTAAAAAGTAACCATAAATCAAACAGCTTTCTAGGAAGATTATTTTAACAACATTTGACATCAGTGAGGGTGAGTTGTTCTGTAAAAAATGGGTGTTTGTGTTGTCACAACAGCTCCAGGAGGGGAGGATGGGGCTGAGGGCAGCTTGGGTATTTTGGGGAAACAGGGACACTTCACCTACCAGAGAGGACAAAACATTTCTTAGGAAAATGCAAATAAGAACAAAGAAGTTTATCAATATTACATTCTCTGAGTCTTGAGGACTTGCCCATATTTCAGCCAAATTTCTGAGCCTGTGGAAAACCCAGCTGATGGAAGAGAGCAGAAGTGTCTTGGTTTGGAAAGACAGGTGTCTGCCAGGGGAAACCA